>JAUTBV010151962.1:0-5000 GCA_032361325.1 Lepetodrilus fucensis | reverse complement strand
CTAAGCAGAAACAAGTACCGGAAATCCGGTCATTATTGTGAAATGTTACCAGGCTAAGATGGAACTACTACGCAATTCACGCCTAGCTGTTGTTTAAACAACGTTAAGATGTTGTTATCTAATCATGCTTGTTCCCTTTAAGGCATTGATCCTTCCGAGAATAACACTTGTTTAATCTTGTACACTCGAACAGAGCTTTTAGCAGGTTTTGTATGAACCTAGATTTAAAAAAATATAATACGAACTACCAAACAGCAGGATAGTCCCTTAAATAGTCATAAAGATAACATATCTTGTATTGCAATTCTATGATCTCCATATCAAACGGGTATTTCATTCCTCACTGTTTCTATAAGGGATGTTTGCATAATTGTACACTGTAATGGGTGTATGGGTGTATTCAAAGCCACTCTGGACACACATCTAATGAAACGGAAACTAGTCCAGCTTTAATTTACTTTGAAGACTCGGCAATGCTTTCTGAACTAAGACATTAAACACATCTAACTAATGTTCCCCGTTGCTTCATAATTCGCAATATAGATTCTAAATACGCAGGAGTTAAAAAGCTTGGTTTTCTCTAGGGGCGGACCTGGCTCCACATTCTCTGTGACACAACTGATGTTCAGGATGCCGACTGTGTCTTAAAGAGTTGAAATCACGTGGGGCTTGTTGATATACGAGAACGTGAATGCTGGTGTACAGTTAATTATTTACATGTCACAGAAAGCGTGATAAATCGAACTGCCGTTTTGGTTACAGTTATTACCAATTGTATGACAATGCTGATAGATAGACAGTCGAGGTTCTGTTCTCAGGGGACTGTGGAGATAATAGCATTCCCGCCACTGTCTTAAACTTAGTATAGGAATACCAATGATACTATTGTTGTCTATCACCATCTATAATTCACTAACCTGAGTGCATGCACACTGGTCCACATTGTAGGGAATACGTCCACTTTACCAACTTTTCTAGCTTTAAGGTTCAGATTGGTTACTAACTTACTAGGACGCTATTTGCCAAACTGATTGGGGTGTTCACGCATGTTCCAACGCCCCAATGCTCTTTGATGAGACCGCGGCAGTTGTTTAGTACTAGGAGCCATGTTCAAACATATCCAGTAGGTCACAGCATAATATCTACACACATCTATAAGTGGACATCATCAATCCTACAATTTCCTCATAGTAAAGCACTGTGATACCTACTCGAACGATAGGTTAACCTTCCATGCCTTATAAGCGACAATTACCTAACCCCGTGTATACACACTATAGCACGTGTACAACACAAGTATCTGCATTGAAGAATGACAACATCCAATTTAGTGTCGATTGATGTCCTTGTTAGGCAAAGTAAAACGTATCATCTACTTTGAACCTCATACTAGCCATATATAAAAACATGTGTAGTTAGCCTTCATTTGGAGGTTCAGCTCTGGGTGGTGTTCTTGTTAGATGCATGGAATCGGCATCTGCTTGACAATGTTACAAGTGTAATACGTGTATTTGTATTGTAAGGAGGCGAATCGACGTCCCACCCCATTGATGGGGGAACATAATACACATCTCACAGTGGCAGCTTCTGTTTGATGTACTGTTATTTAAATCCAGAGAATTTGCATCCTTACTTGTCACGCAGTTAAAAGTAGGATTTGAAAGGTTTTGCATTGCATATATCTCTATTGACTGTGGTGTAATTGCACTACTCTATGGCAATCTCAAGTTCTCCAAGGCAGCCATCAAAGAGGCACGCTCGTCTACTAAGCCATTTAGAAGCAGAGCTGATGTTAAAAGTAGTCAAACAAGAAGATACTGGCGAGGACAGGACAACTACACAGATAGAGAAGAGAACAGTGCCGATCAATACTAGTCGCAAACACGTCGTCCTAAGCTTCAGGTTCTCTCAGCTTTGTCAATAAATTAAAAAACATAATTCTAAGGCTTATCACATTGTCATCCGCATGGCTTTGAGGCACAGTTCGCTTCTTGTAGTCGTCTTCCTCCTGCTTGAAGTGCGGTGTTATTTTAACTTAAGAGATATCATGATCATTCCGCTTCAAAGAATCTTACGTTTTGTTTCTGGGAAAAACCTCCCAGAGAAATAATTATTTAAAGAGCTAAGTGGACATGGAAGGAATGTGTGTGCACTCGCATCCTGCATTGATGTTCATTCCAGCCACTCAAAGAAGTTCCAGGATGATTCTATGCTGATGAAATTAACATGCATACACGGACATCCGGCTGTTCACCGCTAGTTCTTCATCACACACATCTTAATGCAGCAGCGATAAGTCGTATACTCCTAGGGCACTAATCATCTCAGATTAGCGGCAATCATTCCAAGGTTTCTAAATACACCTTGCCCAGATGCATAATTATGAATATGGCGATTTTAAATATTGAGCTTTAGATTATTCGTGATACCAGTTTCCCAGCTAGATGCACTTAGATTGGCGGTGCATGAGTACCACTCTCAGGTACTTCCTGTACTTTTTTCAACCTTTCTAGACGAAATTCACAAATATAATATTACTGCATGTATTAGGTAGTTTTATAGAGTTATTCAGAAATAGAGCTTTAAGATTTATCGATAAACCTTATATTCACAAATAACATGTTATATATTTGTATGTTGTTATATATTTTTTAAATTGTGGATTAGGGCGGATTTCAAGATCCTTTCACTTATTCGCGGCTTGTCAGTTTAGGGCAGGAGGAAACTCGCAACATCAGTAGCGCTGAATGTAGTAAACCTGCGAGCACCGGCTGATACTGACAGACCAAGGATGATAACTGCATTGCCACAATACAGACAGCGCATTCTATTATGATTATGATCGCATCAGAAAGGCAATTCGCGAATATTGATGCCAGGCTCCCATATATTTACGAACAGAGATTTTCCTACTGAAAACTGGCCGTGTATTATTGCAGCAATGAATATTAACTTGTACAATCTGATTTATTGTAGAGTGATAGTATACACGTATTGTGCCGTATATCGCGCCCAACGCTATCCAGAGAATTGCAGAGCTTAGCATCAACTCGTTCTATCTTGTCTGTAGGCAATCAAAACTATATATTGTTTCACAAGGTACCCCAATAAGCCAAATTTAATTTGTAATATTTACTTGTCGACCGGACCGTGTGGTTTTATCGTACACGTACGGTACTGCTAGGAAATGTGTGTATACTAAGTGTTATAAACTCTGACAACGTTTGGTTATGGACATTTTGAGTAGGCATAATACATTATTATAATACAAACATAGTTTATTCTTCAAATGCTAGGTTTTCAAACAATTATTTTAAAATACAGCATATTCCTGTCCACGAACAGTGATGGTATGTTATTCAAATTTCACGTGAATGAAATTAATAACCACATTTTAATACTCATCTGCACACTATGACGAACAATCCGGTATCATTATTAAATCTAAATAACAACTGTAATGCCCGTTAACTATACTGTGTTAGTTTGGCAGGCATACTTATGTTCATGGCTCGGCAAGCGATATGAAGAGCATTAACCAAGAACGCTATCCTGAACCATGTTTCAAGTCAGGTTTAAAAATAACTTGGACTATATACAATGATGAACACGACTGATTATTGACATTTCTATCCAGCGTCCGCTCCATACGTACTTCTTAGATGTTTTAGCGTGTCACTTGGGCGAAATGCAACTCATTCACAACGAAATTAAAACAATAAAAATGTCATTGTCACAGGATTTATATCCCGACTTCATGATCTAAACAAGCTTAAGGTCCAGTTTGCGTGAGTTATCTGTAAATTAATTCACTCTGACACGGGACCGGATGCAGATTTGAACTAAATATGCGACTTGTTTCTTTCAGATACACTGTATGTTGATCAGATTGAAAGACGCGTATTGTTAGTATTGACCGTGCAATGAAGCCTGATTTTGATTATGCTGCACTCTTCTATCAGCATATGTTACAACACCTTCACAGAAGAAACATCAGTACTCCGGATCTAGTATTGATACTGACCGTAGCTACATATACAAACCTTCACACTATATCCAATATCTGTAACCTATTGGTGCTGAATCTAGTATTGATCACACATAGTAAATATACTATCCACCAGTACTGTATACAGTATTGCTATTAATCGTGGTGCTTATATAATAAGAAATATTAGTACTTGATCCAGTATGGATACTGGCCGTGTATACATATAAGAAGTCTTAGAAGCTTACTGTATCCAATATATCATCCTCGAAAACGCAGGCCATAATGACTACATAATGGCCTGGGTTTTCGAGGATGCCAATATATGTGAAACATTAGTACTGGATTTATTGTTGATTATACATCTTAACTATTCTAACCACTAGTTTATATGTATTTTATTCACAATGGAAAGGAAACTGATCCTGAAATATGTACATCAAATACATTTATATAACAACATATAACATAGAAGAGAGAATAGTAAGGGCATTTACGTGTGCACATTAAGCTGGTTATAAAGAGTTATCTTGGATTTGTAGTACTTATTTGTTTTATTTTGAACATTTGTTAGATCTGCATCGCTACCAAATGTAGTACTGGATACATTATTGCTATTAATCGTGGTACATATATCATAAACATTAGTAATGGATCCAGTATTGATACTACATCGTGCATTTGAAATACTAGTACCTGATATGGTATTTATTTTAATCGTTGTACATACAGGAAACATTCGTACTGAATCTAATATTAGTACGGTCTCATTAAAATGAGATCCGAAACTAACGCTTAAACAGACCGCTTCGTAAACGGTCTCAGGAAATGGCCATACAAAACCTGTTCGGATGAACCCTGACCGCAGCCAATCACAACCTCGCCTAACACAACTTCGGGGCGGTTTATAAACTTTCAGCACCGTTTGACATGTGTGTCGGTGTCAGGAGCTTGCACATTCGGAATTTACCGATATGTATAACGGGACACTTTCCGAAACTCGCTGAGAGCC
>JAUTBV010151951.1:0-10589 GCA_032361325.1 Lepetodrilus fucensis | reverse complement strand
GATGTGTGTAGTGGAGAGAGAACATATAACACTTCATATTAAATACGTTTATTTCAAATCGGTACAAAAATATAACGTAAAGACTATTAGTATAGTTACGTACAACAATGACAATGATTATTTATATTATGTCATGCCATGTCTTGACACTTGCAACATTTACTATTACATGTAAACACGGAAGTTCAGCAGTTAGTACACAACCGTGTAAATAATATACCAGGGCCGGTATTCATAAAGGGGCCTAAGTCAGTTTTTGAAGACCAAACATATAGCAAAAACTGACTTAAGCCCTTTTATGAATACCGGCCCAGGGCACTCTACGGTAAAGCTGTCGAGACAAGACTGTAACGCTCTGTCGTATGTCGTTTCCTGTATATATAGATGAAAATCACTTGTAAACGTACGAACAGGTGACGAAATCGTAGTGGAAACGAGAACTTTATGAATTGGTGCCTGGATCTATGTACTGTATTTGGAAGACTGGCAAATTTATTAATGCAAATAGTACGTATTATTTCTATTGACCACAGGTATTGAAATGCATAGTGAACTCTGTAATTTCCTTAACATCAACGTAATACAGTTGATATGTAATAGTGAACCAAATCTGCATAACAATTATGACGTTAATATCTTGATATTGTATATGACTGTAAAGTCGATCCACTCCACTCATTAAGAACTCTTTACATTATACAGTTTTAAACTATGATACTGAGGTGCATGTTCAGTGTAATATTCTAAATGTTTCTAATGATATGTAAAATTGAAGTATGACGTATATACATGCTTTAAAAGGGCTATATAATGTATTTTGGAAGTACAAACATGATTTTATGTATGTCAAGTGAATGTACTTTGCAGTTGTGGCTAAGAACGTCCACAACAACCATACATATCCGTGATATTATCTGCCATAGTCGTTTCTATGAAAATACAACATTCCTTGAAGACAAAATAACTCGCATAAATCAGTAGTTAATATCTTTTGGTAATGTAGGCCTTTATGAAAATAAATCACATCACTTTTCAAGTATATTATAATCTTTCGGAATAAAACGATGGGTTGTCTGCCCCTCCCTTAGTGTACGGAGGTGGGTTCTCTTTACCAAACGTCGTGACGATGTACGGAGCGTCCTTCTCGTTTGTATACTGGACGGAAGTGGTGGCATATCTTCCGGTGCGGTCTTCCGGGTTAGCCGGGCCCCACCCTTCCGTAGGGCTGAAGGCTTTGCGCTGAGGAAATACGATAAAATTCAAAGTTAGTGGATTTACAATCGTATGTCAAGAAGTACATTCAGTAATATTCGTGCAACATTTATTTAATGAATTTAATGATAACAATTTTTACCAAAGTATATCACAATTAGTATGCAATTCATATCTGCTCAATTTCTACTGAACGCTCATTTAGAATGATGCACATTCTGAGGAAAAGATTGTTCATAATGTATGTAAACATTTCGAATTACATGGCAACTTATTGTCGACGATATGAATTCTCTTTCTTATTTCCCCCTCTCACACCCCACCCTTCCCTTCCCCTCTCTCTCTATCTTTCTCTCTCTCTCTCTCTCTCTCTCTCTCTCTCTCTCTCTCCCTATCTATTCCCTCTATTTCTACTCCCTCCCCCTCTATCCCCTTCCTCTCTCCTCTCTCCCTCCCTATATATCTCCCTCTTCTTCCTCTCCTCTCTCTTTCCCTCCCTCCCTCCCCTCACTCCCTCTTTTCTTTTACTCTTCTCCCTCTCACTTCCCCCTCCCCCTCGACCCCCTCTCGCTCTCTCCCCTCCCTCTCTCTCCCCTCCCTCTCTCTCTCCCCCCTCTCTCTATGTTGTACTCACGAATCCGAGTCTGCAGATCTGGAAGACCATGTTGATGATGATCATGAGGATGGGGGCGACCACCATGCACCACCCGATACCTTCCGCCCACGGCGGGAAGGAGTAATCTCCGTAGTAGGCTGGAGAGTACTGAGTCGCCGACATGATAACTATGAACTGAAAGAAGATGTTCATCACTGATACAAGATGTTCATAATAAGTAATATTAATAGTAATAATGACATTTATATAGCACAAAAACAACTAGGAAGAATGAAGCGATAGTAGCTATAACTATTGTTTGAACAGGAGATTTTTTAGTTGTCGCTTGGATGATGGGGGCAGATCTAAGAGAAAGGTAGTGAGTTCCATCTGGAGGAAGCAAAAGCAGGAACAGTGGTCTCTCTAAAAGGAGTTGAATTTCCTGAATGGTGTAGTTGGTCAGATACTGGGTGGGTCGAGGATGGGTGTTTGGGGTGTGTAGAAATGACCATAATGTCACCAGTTGACTACGTTTGAAAGTTCTGTTTATCGGAGGTTTCATCATATGCAGGAGGTTCAATGCATGTTTAAGTATACAGTCAACCCGCGCATAACCGGACGTCAGATAACCGGTTCCCTCGCTATCCGGACGGTTTTTACTGGGAACGAATTTGTTCCTATATAAATTGAATCAGATAACCGGAAATTCGGTTCCCGTTTACGGTAGGTCATATCCGGGAACCAAATAGACACATTACGCACATGTAATAAGCTGACTCAGATAGGAGGTTTGGTCATACATATACAGATGGTCTTTTACTCACAATAATGACAATAGGGGTGATGACGAGCCAGTTTGCCAGCCAGTAGATATTCGGCTTGTGACCCAGCATCATCTCGATATCTGACATGAAGTTTTTCACACCTGGAAAATGAAACATATTAATAACTTCCATCTAGTGACTAGAGAGTCACACACGGGTGAAAGAGTGATGAAATTAGCCAATGAGGGTACTCGTATCATCATGAGTGTTTGGTCATTGGCTAATTTCATCACCCTAGGGTTGGTCGATTGTTTGAAACGATTACGTTCTGATTAGGTGTCACCTGATACCTGTCACTAGAAATGACCCTGACGAGCAGTGTTCGAAATTACCACTGACCATTTCGCCCAATGCTAAAGGTATCCTAAGGGCCAGTAGAAATTCATGTTTTTCTTATAAACATTATTCAGGCCACTAACTTTTAAAGGTAGGTAAGTTTCTATCTCTACCGACGAGACTTACTGTCACTATTGTAATGTGGATTCGCCAGTACTGCAACTATACTGTTTTATCATTAAAAATATAAAATTAGCACAGAAATTGATGTGGACACGTCTGCGCATTTGCATATACAGCAGCGCATCTGCGTTACATATACAGTTACGCATTCACTTAAATTACAGTAGAAATCTCAATTCATAATATTATCCATGTATGCAACTTATTGTGAATTTATGCGAGTAGATGTATAACAGAATAAAATGTTGTTCTTTAGCGCCCAATTAGCTGCAGAACTGTAGCTATAAGATGCCCCGTTTACTATTTTGCTATCTATTATAGGGTGCCATAATAGATAGCAAAATAGTAAACAGGGCATCTTATAGCTACAGATCTGCAGCTAGCGCCAACTAAGATTGTGACTCAATGTGAGATCTATTTGTCATTTAATACCAACTAGATGTACTGTACTACTGATGTTAATAATATAATTATTACGTAGCCTACGTCAAGCTCAGATTTATTGCATTAATTTTGAACCAATTTTGAGAATGTGATCATCTGTCACGACACGAGTAAAAACAGTGTCAGAGAACTTCATTTCTCACCTTGCAGTTTGGTTTCCAAACGGAGCCCCGGAAAATCTTTTCGCGGCCATAATTCCCCGCAAACATAAGTTAGTAAATGACAACGCTCACCTCTGTTGTTATCGAGCTGTCATTATTGTATATTGTGCTTACCAGCTGTTTACTGTTAACCATATGACAGTTGCATCCCACAGTTTGTCTGCTAGTTTCGTCATAATGCATCCTACCCTCTAACCGAAACTCTTCAAAGAACTCACGCTACGAATGATTTTATCCGCGGCATTATTATATGGTCTTATAATAGTATATTTAAAAATTAATTAGCCCGGTAGACATTCAATATGTACACCATTCAATATGTACACCTACAAATAGAATATATCTAGATGAAAATCGAGAAACGAATGTAGGATATCAGCTGGGTATTAGGGGAGGTAACTCTATATATTTTAGGACAAGAGGCTCCATAAAGGATAGACATTTCCACCAAATTTGTCATCATATTTCCTGGTCAAATGTTTATACAAATATATTGCGCAACATGCTATATTTTCCATAGGTCCACACTGGTTTTCATTATGTTCATATTTTTTTCAGTTCTTTGTATTTGTATAGAGAGATTAAACAATTATAAAAATACAAATCAGTTTTAACTATATTTACAAAATGTCAATGATCAACATTTTATTTTTAATAAAACATTGTTAAAAGATCTAGATGAATGAATAAATTAAAATAAATAAATTGATTATTACATCGCAGAGGGGAATTTTCATCTATATGCGACAACATTCAGATACACACGTCTTTCACAAAGACTCAAATATTTTGACTGAGTAACAACCCACAAGAGGTGATCACTTTGTACTTCACATTCAATACAGTTTGGCAATGTAAACTGTTATGAATCATTCACAAGATTGATGTAAAATCTTTTCAGATAGTTTTATGAAATCCACGAACAGCTGTACCAAAATCAACAGGCACGAGTTTCGCGAAAGGGTCAAACTTGAGTCTGGGCATAAATAAGGGTATTTATGCTCTAGCTGGAAATACTGTAATGTAAAGCCCAGACTAAGGGGATGCTCCTTTCTAGCTGTTTTGTCTGTACTTTCTATCTGACGCATCGACAGTTACCAAGGATCAACACTGCACAGTAACTGTGCATGCGTCGGACAGAAAGTACAGACAGAACAGATAAAAGGGAAAGATAGTTCAGTCAATAGTTCAGCTCCTGGCACTGGTAGACAATATAGGTACCAAAATTATTAAACTATTTTTTAGCATGATTTCATTCTCAACTCGCAGTTTTTATTCAAATACAAAACTTGAGTTGACAATGTTTACATAGTCAAAAAAGTTTGATAATCTCAGCATTCTGATGACAGTCGAGTTTGATCATCGGTCTTCGCAAGTTCCACATTCAGATGCTTGTAATCTTCCAACTGCTGGGGGCAAACTTGTGATGCCGTACTGCGCAGTGATAATGATCGCTTTTGTATCACTGACCCACAGCTTCTGGGGCAATTTGCAAAGAAAATATTCCAGTCATTGATGTTAGTTCATCTTCCCAAATAATAAGTATCATCATTCATTGATAAAGATTTCAGGTATATACTTGTTATTACCGGTAATTGAATTCACTAAACCAGACATGGCAACAGACAATTTGTTATTTCAGCTGAAAACAAGCCCAGTACGTTTTTGTGCTCAACTTGCGTGCTATGCTCAAAACCATGACGTTTTATGAACAAACTTCCGTGTTGAGTATGAAATCATACTCAGTTTTGTAATCTCGGGGTCAGGGCTGCAGTCCCCAAGCCACTTCCATTACAAATAAATTGACCCCTGGGCAAAAAAAGAAATCTGATTTCCGTAGAAAATTGCCATGGCTACTAAATAAAATTACCAACATTCCACATTTTTTTACATGGGAGATTTTCTTTGCATTTGACCCATCACATAATATTTTCACCATTTCTATGATAAGGGTATCATTACTATTGTGTATGCTTCTCATTTCTACCAAAACTGCATGAGTTCCAACCTAATTTGCATAACCATAATGCAATGAACATACTTAGATTTTTCTAATTCCTCATAGTGTCTGTAATGCTCTGATCCATAGACCAATTTGTACTATTGAAATACGGTAATTCACAAAATGTTAATATGTATTAAACATTAATAATTTAAGAGTCAGTGTCAAAGCTGGCACTCGCTACTGTACATAACTATGTCTTTCATTCCTGTATGTATTATCGTTGAGCTTGAAAACACTTAATGTCGTCAATAAGATGATAACCAGCCACACTTAAAATTAATGTCAGTAATATGTTAGAATAATATTGTTTGTGGGTGTCATGTTAACATAACAGAACATAAACATTTGGGTTACATATAACTGAGAACAAAATTGACATGTTCATTATGATGTAACCAAACTGAAATTGTGATGCACCACTGTTGAAATAAGGAGCAAAAAGGAAGATTTCTTATTTAAATAACATTCATCTTTATTTATTTATTTATTTGTTTATTTCATTTCATGGCAGACTTCTCTACATGTTAATCCAATGTGTGTGTTGTCATGAGTGGGGATATGATATTTAAGATGAAATTCTGACAGGGTAAAACAGCATGGACAATGCACTCAAACATGAATTCTGTGAAATATAAAACCTTATTAATAAATATACATGAAAAACCTGAATATACACTAAAACAGATGACACATGAAATCATGGAAAGATGAGAGTTATAACTGATGCGGGTCATATACAAGCTAAGCTTCATAAAATGTCAGTCATCCTTTTTCATTAAAACCTTCGTCTTTCTTAAAAAGGTGAGCGTGAAGACCTAGTTTAAATACATTTCATGTAACAACAGGGTGAAACAGCAGCTGAAAAGATGAATAACATTGTCTACCCATGTATATATGTATATATATATGTATATACAGTAAGAACGGTAAAACACACAATGATACAGAACTATAGCCCTCTATTGGTTGGTGTCGGGAATAGATATTTACAACACAAAGTCGGGATCATTGTCACTTTCGTCTTCGTTATCACTGTAGCGTTTCCGCCGTCGTTTCTTCTTCTTTTCTTTTTTGATAGTCTCTTTAGGAGTTTTTGGGGTGCGAGGTGCTCGCTTCTTCTTCTCGGGCACGACTCTGCTTGGTCGCTGGATGTAGGCGTAGGAATACGATGATGATGGCACTGATCCCTCCTGAGAAGTGAAGAGATTACATTATGATGATGCGAGTGGGAATATTTCGGGTTCATCCATACAATAAATAAGAAATAATAATAATGATAATATATACAAAATAATAAGAGTGTTTGTAATATACGATATAATATGAAATGTAGGTAAATTTGTATCTCATAAATCTTGGTATTACACCCATTTTGTTTCCAGTATCACTGATCTGTGCTATTCCCCATCTATTATCCATTTTAGAATGTCACCATGTCACCATGTCCAAACTTTAACAGAAAATCTTTGCATAGTCTGTCATGAACAGCTGGAACGCTATCTAATTATTTACCCTTTTCGTTTACATTTACATTGATAAATGCAACATTTTTGTCGAGGTTGTTCAATTATCTAGCATAATCATTATACACTATATATGGACTCACTGTGGTTGTTGTTGGTGGTGGTGGCGGTAGTGGAGTTCCGTCGGGCCCTAGTGTAACAGGAAGTCCTTGTCCCTCCATGGCAACGCCCTCTGACCCGTCGGCTAGTCGGACAGCTCCTGGGACCGGCGTCCCACGACCAGAACTCTTCTCGTCCCCGCTGTCGTCCTCGTCCATAGGATCAATGCTCATCATCAGATCTCGGAACTGAACAAGATTACGTAAAATTATGTAATATCAAGCCATTGCAATGAATAGTAAATGTTCTTAGTAAGTCTGGGTATCGTTTCTCAAAGCGCTCGTATATACTATGAGACCCTAAGGTCCAGCGTTCGAAAATTACTGCTGGAAACTTATTGGCCCGAACAAATAACAAATGTTTACCAAAAAAACCCATGAATTTCTACTGGCCCTTAGGATATCTTTAGCATTGGGAGAAATGACCGGGCCAGCAGTAATTTCGAACACTGATAAGGACTCTTGTAGTGATCTCCAATACATGGGGAATCCTGCACTTACGAGAGGGCTTTGAGAAACGATACCATGCACAATAATGACTTGAAGACACTGGAATAGTTACCTGCAGGTAGTCGTTGACTACATTCTGCCTCACTGTCTCCTCATCCAACGCAGATTCACTTTCTTTCTTCTTTAATACTTCTAGTGTGTGAGTTGGATTGAACTTGGCGACTTGTTTACGATTTAGCGGCTTTTCAAAGACTTTGGCAGACTCTGTAGGGGAATACTTGTAGATTTTGCTGAAAGAAAATTATATTCCAATCTTTGTGAATTAACCATCAACTTAAAGATTTACTGTTTTCTTGGCTCCAACAAGAAATTAAATTTAAAAAAAATCTATTCTACCATCAACATACAGTTCCTAGATTTGATTTGATTTTATTATTTTTAAATTTGTGTTTAGAGTCACTTTCAAGATTCTTTCACTTTACATCATGACTTTCAGTTTAGGCAGGATGAAACCCACAACATTCATAGCGCTGAATGTTGCAGTAAACCTGCCAGCAAATGGCTGGTACTGACAAACAAAGGATGATATCTGCATTGCCACTCTATCCATATAGCGCATCATATAAATATCATGTCAGAAATGTAACTTTCGCGAACATTGATGCTTGGCCCTTTGGCTCCGACGTCAAAACGTTCTATCACTGCACTGCCACCCGCTCCATACAGTGCCTAGAAATGGTCAACAATCTGTGCTTGGTCTTACCTGTCTGTGAAGCCAAACATGTCCTTCAGATGCTGCTTCAAAACAAGCAGTAATACACAACCTTGAGACAGATCAATGATATCCTGCATAGGTTTCACGTCTTGAGGCAGTTTCCCTGGTGGAAAATACAACAATGATAATGCCAGAAACTAGGTAGCTTTGCCATTGGCTTGAAAAAGAGATAACCTGGCCCTGAGATTACAAAACTTTTGGGTACAAATTCATGCTCAAGCACAAGCATGAAATCATACTCAGAAAGTTTAATAATTTCAGGGCCCGACTCCCGAGATTGAGTACGATTTCATGCTCAAAATCTTACATTGGGATTTGTGAAGAAAACCTATACTTGAGCATAAATTCATATTCAAAAACAATATTTTGCAATCTCAGGGGCCAGTTCTCTAACATGGAAGATAATTTCTGACTTACTATAACTCGGATAACTCTTGTATTTCAACCTACAACCCACAATAACAAATTGTCATTTCCGACGATTCAACAACCAGGCCTTGAGATTACGAAACTTTCTTCAGCATGTTTTTATGCTCACCTCAGTTGTGTTCACAAATCCACGTATACATTTTAAGCTGGAGCATGAAATCGTACCGAAAGGTTTCGTAATATTGAGGCCAGATTTCTAACATGGAAGACCATTCCTGATTTGTGTTAACTTATAATTAAAATTGTTATTCCCAATACTACAACATACTTTGTAATGATTCTGGATCATCGTCATCATCGTCGTAAACAATTGGTTTTGGTAGTTCAGATTTCTCTGGAGTTTCAGTTTCAGCTTCTGTTTCCCCTTCTACCCCGTCCATGGGCAGTGGTTTTCTGGGATTCAGTGCCTGTGAATAAACAATATTGGTAAGCAAACAGCCATTCAATACATTTAATTATCTCTCTCTCTGTCACATTCAATGATAATCAGAAAGTAAGAACTGAACACAGGTAGAACACAAATAACGGAAATAGAAAAAGTCTAACTTGTTTAACTCTCTCCATGCTGAAGGCAACCGGAGATGCTCCAAAGAGCAGTGCCTGTGCCTACTCCAGCAGATAGAGGGTTACATTTCTACTGGAAATTTTCAAAAATAAAAAATAAGTGAGTTTGACGCTGCAGAGGAACTTTTTCTCAAATATACAACCACTTCAATCATAAGACTTCTTTGAATGTTAAGAACATTCCAGTTCATTTAGCTTACCTCTTTGAAAGATTGCAGCAAATTGGAGCCAGTGACAGATACAATGACATCAATGTTGTGGATGATATACAGTGGTTCGTCTTGAGTTTGAAATTGGAAAAATGCCAGGTTGTCTGCTATGTACAACTGTTCCTTCAATGATACACGCTGAAACAGAGACAGTGATGACATTTCATCAAGCAGTCATGAATAGAGCACAGCGATACAAACTAACTTTAAAACTTACTAGCCCCAAATGATAAAAATGAAAAAGAAATGATAAAAAAAGTGATAAAAATAGCAAATGTTATGAATTTCTACTAGCCCTTAAGATAACTTTAGCATTAGTGGGCTAGTCAGCTAGTGTTCATTTCGATCCATGAGAGCAGAACATGACAATAGTCTTTAATTTTTAATTTAGCTAGTACTTTTCATCGCAGCAGAAATAGTTCACCCTTACACACGACATACTGTTGAAAGTACTCTCACAGACCCTAAGACAGGCAGTGATAGAAATAGAAATTTGGAATTAAGGGGTCATTGTGTCCCCCTCTAAGAAGAGTTAGGGGGGTCATGTCCCCCAAGAGCGACATTGCATAGGCAATCATAGTATAATAGTTAACGTGTTTTATTGTCTCAACGACTAGCTAAGCTATGTTTACTATTAGTTCAGGTGATGTTAATTAATATTTTTATAATTACTTGCCAGTCTTTGAGAGAGACATTATCTCTCTCAAACTTGCCAGTCTACAACATCTAATAATAAAAAGGACCACAATGAAAACAAGTGAGCATTTTCGATTATAATATCCTCGTTGTCGGGGCAAAATGTATGCGCATGCGTAGTGAGTAGTCCCCGCGATAACAAATC
>JAUTBV010151940.1:0-10590 GCA_032361325.1 Lepetodrilus fucensis | reverse complement strand
CAAGTGAATGTATTTTGCAGTTGTAGCTAAGAACTAGTCCAAAACAACCATAAACATATGTGATAGTATGCCTTTAATAAAGTCTCATCAGAATATTAAAATTATCCATATTATATTTCTTGAAATACATATTAATTGTTGAATGCAGTGTTCTAAAAATTGTGGAACCGGAACGAGGCGTCGAGATGTAACGTGTGAAGATGCTCTTGACAATGCGGTGAACTCTCAACTTTGCCCTGGATCCAAGCCAGCCAATGAGGAGCGATGTGACATGGGCAGTTGTGGCAAGGGGTGGTACTTCACTGATTGGCCACAAGAGGTGAGAAAAAAAAAACATTTATATACAACTGAAACTTACCAAGCAACTTGTGTATAATAAATGTGTATACTAACGTTTCTCATATTTAAATACATTTTCAAATGGGTAAACACTTCTGTAAACGTTTTCAGGAAATCTCATATTTATACTAATTTTCAAATAGGTAAATAATAATAACGTTTTCAGTAAATGAGATATAACGTTAGTGAATTGAGTGAGATTCAGTATGTCTTGGCCATACTGAATGGTACCAATTCAATGTAATAAAAGTGCTGGATTGCCACTAAGCAACGTGACTGGCTAATTGCTAATATCAGAAAGGTCACCAGGCCAAACATGATCTTGCTCTTGTTGAGCAGCGAAGGCGCACCAAGCTTATATTTTAATTAATTTGAAAACCTAGAAAGAAACCCGCAAGATTGCTTCCTGTGGCCCTTTTGCACTGCGGTGTGTGTTTAATTACTTTCCAGATGTAATAGTTAATCATTCCGCTATGTGTTCTAACAGTTAGGATTGCCTTTGAAGTAATAAAGGATGCATATAATATTATCGGGATTTATTATTTTGATATGTGGGTACTTAATATACGAGTATACCACATGACCGCAATGACAACATTGAATGATGACAATGGTGACTTCCGCAGTGTCCGGCATCCTGTGGCCAGGGAAAGAAGACGAGGAAGATTCTATGTGGAGGAGAAGATGGGAACTCTCTGGAGGAAGAACGCTGTGACAAACAGGACAAACCACACACGGAGAAGACGTGTCGAGTGGACAAACCATGTGGCGGAAACTGGTTTGTGGAGGAATGGAACAAGGTTGGTATCCTACCATTGGAACAACTTACATAACAAATGTACCTCTGAGATCATTGCCTGAGCATACTTGTGACGAAGCCATTTAATTATGGAAGATTAATTTATCAGAAAAGCCATATCATTTTCCGGAGAATATTGTAAATCATGAAATTAATGCGAGCAGAATATTAATTCGAAAGATGCGACCGACGTATTGTCGCATTTAATTGCTGCGCATTAAAGGTAAGTACTGGTGAAAAACATGTATGGAGACATGACCGTTCGCATTTGATTGGTGTCGCATTAAATTCGTGGCGCATTCATTTCGTGATTTACAGTATTACTTTTCATTATAATTATTATTACTCCCAAACATTTTATGTTTTGCCAATTTGATCAGTCGAAAGCGCAACAATCGCATCATGGTTCATGTTGTCCCTCAAAATAAAATACCAATAGATAAGTTATAGCCATGTTTAGGTTATTGGTTTAACCTCCTCACACATGCACAATGGAACAATTCAACAGGGACAAGGTTAACAGCATAAGAGCTCATATGAAGTACAAACAGGTAAGGTATAGCCAAGTTCAAGATATTGGTTAACTAGTAACAGCAATAGAGTTCATAACCAGGGTATCGTTTCACAGAGCTCTCTTAGCCGCGAAGACACCATAGCACTCTCTTTGCGGATAGCTAATACATTGCTAAGAGAGTGCTATTGTCTGTGAAACGATACCCAGAATGACATTCTTGGTTCCAGTGCAATGGAACCTGTGGGTACGCCGTGAGGTCACGTGACGTGGTGTGTGTGAAGAACCTCCCCGGTGGTGTCCTGGCGGTGGTGACAGACGTCAACTGCAAGGGCAAGGACAAGCCTGAGCAGAAGGAGGAGTGTGAGCTGCCCCAGTGTCAGCCGGAGTGGTATATGACGTCGTGGACTGAGGTATGTAGACGTACCAATGAAAGACTAGTCTACGTGCAATAGTACTACAAGTTCCTGAGCCACGATATGTTAAATTATATTATCTTTATTAATACTATTCGTATTATTATTATTATTGTTGTTGGTGGTGTTAGGTATTAGTAGTTGTCGTCAATATTATTATTATTATTATTATGTATTATTATTATTATTATTATTGGTGGTAGTAGTAGTAGTAGTAGTAGTAGTAGTAGTAGTAGTAGTAGTAGTAGTAGTAGTAATAGTGGTAGTATTTATTTCCTGCTGTATATATTACAAACCAATGACGTTGGCGGTTCAACAGGACGCAAGCTGAAGGAAATCTTCGCAATATTTAACATGTGTTGATTTTTTTTTAAATACGAAACGTCGCTTATCATGAAGCACAATGCATATATATATGTAGAACGTGGTCATACGCGGAAAGTAGTTCTTGTCATGTCTGCACGTAGCGTGAAATACAAATCTTAGACCAAAGCGATAAGAACGCGCGCGTGCGTAATATAAAACCACTATTTAACCAAATACTATTTTATCAACGATTTAGAACAATAAGATCAAAACGATTAATTCAGGAAAAAATAAACTGTATTTTTTAATTTATTGTTCAAGATAATATTGGCCTTCGACTTCAAAGAGTTATCGGGTGGTCCATATGGACATCGATAATGCGAACGTTTCCTGCTCCTAAGCGTTGACAGAATGAGTTTAATTTCCTCAGGAGTAGTCAGAATTCCTATGTAGCATGCTTACATAGAACCTATCTGATACAGGCCTGGAGACAATGTGCTTGCCACAACGAGTTAATGGCTTGCGCAGGGTAGGGAGGGACACATGTATTCATTCTACGCGCCTACTCACATTTCCGGAAAGAGGATGCGAACATATTGAGCATAAAGACATTCTGACTTGCGTTACGCAAAGAAAACAAGTTGTTAGGAAACCCGTGCAGATAGAATGTCATTTGATAAATATTGGCAACGCGCGTTCGTCTGGAAGATTGTTTTCAGAATGGACATTCTTGTTACATATTCTTGTATTATTTTAGTACATGGCTGCATCTATAAGATCGGTTTGAAATCATTGAACCATCAACATTCCGTGCTCTCTCAATTGTATTGACAGGTGGTCCGCTATACTGCTGCCATTTCTTTCAAGGACAAACTCATGAAACTAATGGACGTCATTTCCCTTGCATTGCTCACTACTTCACAAGAGTGCTGTATTATTGTTTTCAATTTGGCAAGCATTGCATACACGGGAAGTTGGCAATATTGATAATAATTTCAGATGCGAACATCCGCTTTAGTAGGAAGCGTTAGAGACTATACACGAATAGGTCTACTGATGTCATCTGTGCTATTCTTGAATGAACAATATATCATGCTCATACTTCTAACAATGTCCGGGTTATGAATGTACCAGCAGCTTTGATACGCCTATATATGTATATAATGCGAGTGCCGCGGGTGTGTGTGTGTGTGTGTGTGTGTGTGTGTGTGTGTGTATGTGTGTGCGCGAGCTCTTGAATTATATTATGGATCGGTTGTCAGGAATTATTCATTGCAATTTATTATATTAGGACTATTCCTACGATATGAACGTCAGTTGTCGATTGAACATTTCTGTTAGCTTTAATAATATTGGGATATTGATTAAAACTATGTTTTCTTTCACAAAAGTTCTTGACAATTATATTTCTTCACGTATTCGATGCGTTAATCTTGCATTTGATTATGTATGCACAGTTCTATATGTTCGCAAACAATCGACACTAATATAACATACTAAAACATGATCATTCGTTTACTCTCATAAGACATAGTAACGTATTATGTGATGTTGCAGTGTTCCAAGTCCTGTGGCACTGGGTTCAGAACGCGGGAGGTCAAGTGTCTTGACCCGGACCAGCAGCCCAGTGGAGAGTGCCCCCACAGAGGCAAACCAAGAAGCAGAGAGCCATGCAATACACAGCCGTGCCAGGCTAGAGCAAGACCCACCAGCGCGTCAGGTTAGTAAGATCACAAATATATACGGTCCTTGGTCTGTCAGTACCAGCCGCATCCTCGAAAACACAGGTCATTATGACTACACTAACCTCCGTCAAATACCCTGGGATGACTGTCTATATAGAACTCCGGTTTCTACTACTGTTAGCCAGTTTATTATCATACAATCATGGCAGTAAACGTATTGATGTTCGCACAATGCATATATAAATTCAAACGTATTGTGCGTTTTTTTTCCAGGTGGTTCTTGCAAAGACTCGTTCTCACAGTGCAAACTTGTCAAGAAAGCTCGGCTTTGTCGCTATGGTTACTACGCAAAAATGTGCTGCATTTCCTGCTCTGGACAAACATGAAGCTACGACGACGACACAACTCACAGAAAATAATCACATGGTGTTGAAGTCGGAAAGAACAACTAGATCTGATTAAGACGAGCGGTGTGTTCTGAAAATAGTGACACCACAGTGCGAACAATATTTTCAAAGGAATGAAATGTCTTTGAGACATTATACTTCAGTGTTTGAAATTCTAGAGAATCATGATGGTGGCTAAAAGACAACATCCTATCTTGAGTGGTAATCTGAAAAAAGCAGTATACTACTGTGATAGCGTGGATTGAAAAGTGTATACCGCAACAATTCTTCAGTGGAGTATGGGCTTGTGTTGAATGAAAAGAAGCATCGAGTATCGTAGAAAGGTGTCCTGGGATGACTAAATAAACTGTATATTGACATAATCAAAGAAGCAGCCCTAGGATTAGGGCTAACGAACAATAAATTGCATTTATTATTATCTTGACCAAATGTGTGTACATACGTGACGTACTTTTATACTGCATGAATGTGTTTTAGTATATATTCTCCCAGTTACAACCGTATAGTATACATATTTCCTGACACTATATCGTAATCAGGTGTGTATGTACAGTGTATCTCCAAGTGTAAACTATCTAGTGAGAGAAACAGCTAACCTGAGAATTACTTCTTACTTTATCAGCCAATATATTAGCCATATGATACTGAGTTAAACATATTTCATAGAAATGTCACGATCGTGACATCATAATAGGTATATATGTTACAGTTAATCTGTATAATCAGGTAATGTGTACAATACCTGATTTGTTCATTGAATTTCAGTTCGCTAAGTCAAATTTTAAAAAGCCTGAAATTACTAAATGATTCCCTTTAATTGCCAGATAGAATGGCATGATTTTTATGAAAGAAAATTAAGATTTGTTATATGTATTCACACAAAAGTGCATGCATTTATATTATTATTCATACAAAATTGTATGAATGCCTATACAAATTTACATATTATCTTTAACAATAATAACAACAGCATGGTACACATACAACAACGTAATCATTTTCCTACATCGTACATGTACACATGTGTATTAATAAGTAATAATCACACCACAGCACATAGGTGAAACCAGTATCGTCTGTGATAAACAGGAACGCGCATAATCATAGTAAGGTAGGTTTTGACATGTATAAATGGATCTACATATTGGACACACTTGTAATTGATATGCGATATCTTCTATTCGAAATAACTAAAATAACAAATCTATTGTGACATTTCAGAACATGCCGATAATTAATTTGATATGATAGTTATTTATATTGAATCTACATACTGCATATTACAAACATGATATATGTCTGATATTTACGATAATCACACTTCGTATTAGGTCATTAGTGTTCCTATACTAGTTGGTATTGATATCATCTGGTCAGTCTGTATATAGTATGCATATATGCTACGTCAGCCGTTGAATCAAGACATTATTTGTAATTAGCAAATAGCCTTTGAAAATGTACATGCAGATAACGTTACTTTCTGTACAAATTATTTCAACAAATACGACCATTGTCTTCCTATATATAATATATATTAATAACTACGAATACTACTACGAATACTATTAATACTACTACTACGAATACTACTACTACAATACCTGTACATGTCGCAAAGGCATTGAGAAGCAAACATACTTATAAGTTGTATTCTGTAGAACAACAAAATACGGTGATACATTTCATGATGGAACTCACCTGTAATGCTAATTGTTTAACACTAAAAACAACAAAGAACATTAACAAAAGTATTCATGAACAGGCTGTGAAAATATAATATGTAAACCTTATTAACCTTATTCACATTATTAACAGTCAGATATGCAATTTGCAATGTTCTTAAATCAGTTTATATTACTGTCATTGTTTCCGTTATTGTGGCGTGCGTGTGTTGTACATATAATACTCAATATGCGTGTGTGTGCTTTCCGACGCTAGATGTGACTAGTGACAACACGTGTAAAACACGGAGGAAGTCACGTGATCAGTATAACATGTCTATAGAAACCGATGACTGTGTTCATTAAGTTTTAGTAAATAAAGTTTTGTAACATAGAACATATAAATGTAAGATGTCTGTAATAAAAGCTTATGCTGGGTGCAAAGTAAATGTATACATGTACAAATAAATAACGACTGACTTTTTCATTTATTGGAAGTATAAATTGTGTCCACCTATAAAACCGCGTTCTTCAGTTTCCGTGTCCCAAACCCATCTGAAATTTAACTCAGGTTACAGCACTGAGTCAATGGGAGAACTATCAGCTGAGCAACATCTTAATGTTGGCCTGACATTGAAGTTGGAGCTCTAGATTTGTCTACCCTTCCCTGCTGACCATACGAGCCTTCATACACATACAAAAGGTACCACGGTCAGCATGGAAGGGTAGAGGAATCTCGCACTTTTCAAGTTGCTGACACAGGCAACCGATGATGAAGTTATAGAGAAGCTACATGCATGATCTCTAGATGTAAAGTGTATTATTACCGTTCATTGCCGCTGTCACACTAAAACCAATGTAATGTGTTCATAAACAAAGAATATCAGTGGGGAATTATTACGAGTTGTATGGGCGCTCAGAAAGTAATACATAGAACCGGATGTACGCAATCAGAAGATGTCGACTGCACTTGATCACTCGAACTAGCAAATGTGATCATTTTACTCACTATTATTAACCCAAACGAACCCGGGTTGTAACAGCTTGATGCAGCATAAATGTTGGTGTCTGACATGATTTGGGCATTCAAAATAAGAAGATAATAATTTTGAATAGCTATTAAAGTTATTATTAATTCACGGATGAATTAATTGATCCCTATGTATCACATATTTCCAACTTGCCAATATAATTCCAATAAAAGAAGTAGGGAATGAAACATTAATATTAGATTGCGATTGATTTGAAGTACACTGTATCATATGCACAGCATTATCATGCAGTGTAATTATATAATATAGACGGACAATACGTGTCAACCTAAATAAAATAGTAATGTTTACATTGGCGAGTGGGTGTGGCAACGTCCTGGGACTGTCTGTAGCATAACGACACTACCATGCCAGATATGTAACGTGGCTTTCTTTGCACCCAATACATCACGTCTGAACGTTGCACAAGTGAGTTGATGGCATAGGTGATGCATAGTTGTGTCAACATATATTGTTAACATTGACGACGGAGATTTTTGCAAAGGAAAACAAATAATAGCGATGTGTCTACAACTTGCATAGTAAAAGGATGAATAATTATGTTTTGCACTGGTCCCGCCAGAGTGCGCCAACAGGATAGTCACGTACATTTCCAACTATGACTGATGACTAATACAATAGCGATTATTAAAATACTGTATGTGAGTACTTTCTTTCGACCTTCAGTTTACTTACAATTCTAGTACATGGAACAACCGCAATGTTTACCAGCATACTGCGCACATGTATGTTTGAGGTTCTCCTTCATCATGTTGAAGTCATCTGCAGATGGCTCAGTGTAATCTCTATATACTGAATTAAGACATTTTAAAATGAAAGCTTGCACGTGGATCTAGATTCCAGATTTCCTATAATAAATCACGTTCCCTTTCAGGAAGAGGCGCGGCTCTAGTAGCTGTTTAGCCCAGTGTGTCACGATGGTAAAGTCACGTCAAGGGGAGATTATGTCACTGTACAATTTCAATTGACTCACAGAGCGACAATTGTGCGAAGTATATATACATAAGTATACTTGAATAAACAGGCGAAAATGAAAGGCAAATATACAACATTCAACGATTCAACTTTGGTGCAGGTAGTATATATTTGATTCGTTGGAGTGTGTATGAAATGTCAGGTATACAATCAGGAGCATTATACTGGTACTGTATTATGTTACTGTATGTACAGTGTCAAGTTTGCACGTTTGGAGACGCCTACACATTCAAGCCAACCCCACTGCCACACCTCGAACATATTCACTGTATGGCAAACATATCGTGCATACAATATACATGCACTGGAAAATTACCGTATCATGCACATTATGTCGTGTGAAAGGCCAACAGTAACGTTTGCAATATACCGGCATAAGGTTCTGTTCATAAAATAACGTTAAAGTTTCTAGGTTGAAATCGAAATAGTGCGAACATTATTGTGGGCAATATACATTTCCAGGGGCCGTATTCATAAAAGGGCTTAAGTCAGTTTTTGATGATCAATATATAGTGAAAACTGACAAGCCCTTTTATGAATACCGGCCCTGATGTATTGATATGGTATTTTCTAAAGTGCAACGTGGTATGCAAAAATGAAAACACAAGAAAAATAAACAATTTAGAGTGGCATTACGGCAGTAGCCTACATCAGTACAAGTTTCCCTGTAATGTTTCTTATCAACTATATCATAGTTCTGGTATTCTATTTTTATTAAAAATCAAAACAGATCATTACGAATTGCATAATACAGCGATACATGTTCAGCGAAGTGTCCTCATATCTCACGATCAGGGTATTGTTCCTCGAAGCTTTCGTATCTACTTCGAGGCCATATTATAATCACTCTCATATAGCGATCTCTGATGATCAGAACGCAATGATCTTATAGTGGATTTGAGAGCTACAAGAAACGATATCCTTGAGTATAATGGCATTTCAGTTGTTGAGCCCTTTAGAAACCTTTGATATAATATAATCCATTGACTTTCTAATTATTTCACATAATAATCAAAGGAAATACCATGGAGATAATAAATCATTGTAAATATCCCATTATCTTGTTTCACCGACTGTATACATACATCATGCCGACACGGGACTGCAATTCAGGACGATTGCGCACGACTTAATGCCAGCCCGCCCGATAAGACTGATTGGTACACAGTGGTTCCTGAAGAAAAACACATGCATTTCTCCAATTGTTCAAGATTCTATTTTCACTTATCTATTCCAGTTTTGGCAAGTAGAATAGTTCCAGACACTTTACGTTACTCCTGCAGATAAGAATAAGTGTTTGTGTGGCGTAACTCTTCAAATTAGTAATGTTGCAAGTTGAATATTCAAGAGTGATAGATAGGTTTATGTCAATGGGTTTTGCTGAACTGATAATATACGTTCAACGTCTGGTATCTGTCCAAACGCTATATATTGCCACCAAACCAGATTGTCACCATTAAAGTGAGTGAGTGAATTATTGTTTTACGTCACGGGCGGGAATATTTCACCCATAGGTGACGACTAGTATTAATTAACATTAAGATTACAAATTAGATATGCAAGAAAATGAAATAAGCATGGAAAGCCATGCCAAAAAACAAGAACTAAAAATGTAGAACATTGAGAAATATACGATAATGACAAGACGATGAAAATAATTAAAACTTTTCATAGAGTCGAATTTCCTTTAAAAAGGGTAAAATAAGGTGCCCAGGAACCTGGGTAAATATAAATGTTTAAGTGAAGTCGAAGAATAAAACTCGGCACGTTAAGTCCACACAGTCAAGCAGGTCTTCGTCACACCCAACGCAGTAACAAACTTCTAAATTTCCCACCATGGCAGACTGTTAATCTTGATTTAACTAAATTTGCAAAAGCTACAACAAACCAACTCGTATATCAGCAATACTTTGCTAACTAAAATCTTCATATCTAGATCATGTTCATATTTATACAGACGGTTCAAAAGATGGCGTCAGTGTAACAGCTGCCGCCATAGTAAATAACTTGTCGTCTCCCGGATGATAGTTCCATATTTTCAGTTGAAGCTAAGGCAATTCAGATTGCTTTAGAAGCCATTACAGGATCCAAAGCTGGACCTTATATCACATTTTCTGATTCCTTGTTCTGTCTTCAGGCAATTCAAAACTACTATGATAACCCTTTTATTATTGAGATTTTACAACTTCACGATTATCTGGCAACCTCACAATATGAGGTAGCTTTTTTGTTGGTTGCCAAGCCATGTAGGCCTCAAGTGCAATGATTTAGCTGATGCCGCAGCCAAGGCTGCACATAATTCTTCCATAACATCCATACCCATTCCATATAGGTTATAAACCACTAAATTATTTTACTTTCGCGCCAGACGGAGGTTTCGTACATAAGTCAGTACAGCATAGATGGGATTTCTGGCCCTGGATTGGTTGTAAATGGTAT
>JAUTBV010151929.1:0-10591 GCA_032361325.1 Lepetodrilus fucensis | reverse complement strand
CAGTGATCGATGATATACATCTTGAAAAACAAACAAAAAGTAACACGACATGCAGGCGTGCAAGGATAAAATGTTACTAGTCCTTGCTGAAAATAACCCATCGTGGGCGTGCGGATGGGCTCTATTTCGAACACTGGCTTATCCATCAACAATTGTTACAAGTGGATTTGTTATCAATGGGTTATCATTTTTTGTATCTGACAAAACAGGAAACAACTTGTTTTCTGTCCAACCAACATCCCAAATTCAAAATGCTGTTAGTTGTCAGAGAAATGTGTTTAGAGCTTAACATGTCAGTCGTTCAGACCCCCAGGTAATGAAAATGAGTTATTAAGAAATTACATGTTGCCTACACAGTGATTAATGTGTAAGTCTGTCAGGATATACTTTGTTAACCAGAAATCCTTCACAAGTTCTGTGCTCGTGAAGTCTCCATTCATGTCTCACGTGATCGGGACGAGATCTAGATCCTAGGAATCGTTCTTGTCCTACATCGAGACGCAGGCAGAAAAACCTGTCGTGTCACCTTAGGCAAGTGAATCTGTTCGAAACTGCACCAGTTCACCCAACAGGAAGTGGGTATACACTGGAGGATATGGCGATATGAATGCTAATGTTTTAGCACTGGAAATGGCAATGAGCCCAATACTCCTCAGGGAGTTGAGAATGTCAAATCATTGTGCATGGATGCACAATGGTCTGGGTAGTAATGTATTGTAATATGAGCATGAATTTAAACAGACAGCTGTTATAAATATGCAATTCACGAATATATGAATCTTGAATGCGACTCTAAACCACAATTTAAAAATAATAAATTTTAAATTAAATTACATTTTAAGTAAATTATAAGAATTTGGTGTATTATTAGTATGTGTTAATATGATACTGATTCTTAATTATTTTATTCCATTATTACATTTGTAAGAGAAAATTGACAAATCTCAAGACATGTTTAGGAATGCTACCATCAGTGCTAGCAGACATGATTTAAGTCTGCTAGCATAGCAACTGTCCACTTGATCAGGCATCTAGGGTATGTATTTATATCAGCAAGTCAGCATGTCTTTATAGTGTCACTAGTTCAGATACCTTTATATCCATTTGTCTTGCATAAGATTAGAGTCATACATTTACATTGATAAGACTCAATAACAGAGACATGTTCAGGAATTGTTTACAAGTTCATGTGAACTTAAATGGAGTACCTAGGTACAAAGTGCATATTGATTTTACTGAGTACCAGGTTTTACTGAGTACCAGGTATTATAGTCATTGCAATGAGCAGATGTAGTTATGCTCAGAGTTTGGGGTTTTGTAAGAAGGTTTGTGGAGTGGTGTTTTGGTCGGCTAGTTGCAGACAAGTGCTGCAGACAGACGGATGCTGCAGTTATCATACTGTGTCTATTTCTGTTTGAAATTCTCCAACCTGATTATTGTTTCTTGTTGAAGTTTTGAGATGCAATTCTATGCTAAGTGGTGTTACAATGGTTAACTACTTCATGAACACAAAAAGGAAGGCTGGAAAATAGTGCAACATGTACAATAAGTACAGATTTATTAGTAATCACTCTTGTCTGTAAAGAATGCTCATAAAAAAATATAGATATTATGTAGTTGTCACCCTACCATATATATGTGTATCTAAACATCATAACAAGAATTTCAGATATGTTAATTAATTTGTAGTCTGAGAATGATACAAGATAATATATTATTATTGTTATTATTATTATTAATAATAATAATATTAATATTATTATTATTATTATTATTATCAGCCGCAGCAGCAGCATTATCAAATATTCATGACTTTTTGTGTTTATGTATTAAAGTATAAAAATGCTGGCATATATTGCAGTAAAAAAAAAGGTCATTCAAAGTAAACCATTATCTAGCCAGACAGTGTTTTTCATGGAACTTATACTGATCTGTGAGCTGCTTTATTGTCATTAATGTTGACAGTGTTTAAAATAATATTTCTGATTGTATGTAAGATTGTGCAGGTGTTGTAGATAATCTGATAGATCTACTATTAATCTTGTTTACTTCGAGAATACTTGACTGTAACTAAAATCATTCAATTCCGTTGTTTGAACCAGAGTTAAGCACAGAAGGAGAGTGTACACTTGGATTACAGCCTACTTGTAGTAGATCTATATATCAATATGTCTTCATTTAGTATGTACATGTTTACCAGAGTATATTAAAACACAGCTCTGAGTAGCCCAGCTAACACATAATGTCACACAATGGTATTACAGCTTGGTGTGAACGTTAACGTAATACCAGTAAAATTTACTCAATTTTGTTATAATGTTCTATATTATTGCCATTACCCCATATGTTATATAGTATTATGTGTTTTCTGGGTTAATATTTTTTTTATTGTTGTTTTTTTGCTATTTTTTAAGCTCATATTTACCATTTCAAAAATATTCATCAGAATCAATATGTCAATAATAATAATAATCATTATATTGTAAGGTTAAGCACAATTGTGTATCACGCAGCACAAAATGCTGCTTGTTTGTCTACCAATATGCAGATACTCTATGATCTATTAACTCATAGATACTCATAGATCTATGATCTATGATGTATTAACCTTCTGTCCCCGGGGACACCCCAAAATTAATGATGAGTAATTAGGTAGTACATCAATGGCCGCTATGAGGTGAGGAATGTCCATTGACGAGATCTTGTAATGATGCTATGTTGAGGCAGCCACAGGGCAATAATGTAAACCTTTGATATCGATACCATATGGTATGCTGTACATTTATATGTACTATTACCAATGTCATGTCATTTGACAAAAACATTTCAGTTCAAACCAGACCAGGCCCCGAGTTTATGAAACCTTTTGAGTACAATTTCATGCTCAAACTCAGATTTTATATAGGGATTTCTTTGGTTGAGCATGAATCGTCGCAAATGGGTGAAAGATTCCCGCAGCGATGTTAAACGCAGCATGAAAACGTACTCAGAAAAGTTTTGTAAACTCGGGGTCAGACCACTTTATACAGAGAAAATAATGTTCTTATGGCTTGGTTGTATTTCATCTATGTCCATGTATTTGTTAGTCTACAGTTCCATCTGTTAGAATATCGATTAGATCAAATGACTGTCATAAACTCCCCGTGAATGTATAATCTGTCCTATCATGCAGAGCTCTAAACGAAATCTCAAGATTTATTATCTGTCTAGTCATGCAATCAGTATCACTTTCCTGATTCTAGATTATTTACCAAATTGATATTATGTGTAAGATATTGCCTTACATACTGTGATTATGTTGATGGCCATATGTTCAATTTACCACCAGATTGTAAATCACGTGTGAATTTAACCCTCTCAATGCTGGAGGCAACCACACATGCCATGAAGAACAGTGCCCATGTCTAATCCAGCAGGGAGAGGGTTAAACATTGCTAATACTGTGTCACTGGATCCACACCAAATCATAGTTATACATGTCTGGAACTATATGGTGACATTCCTAATTTCCTTAATATTATCCAAATTACATTTATGATTGATTTATTGTATTGAATTAACTATAAAATTCAACATAGAAAATTAGGATAAAGTTTTTCTACAGTTGATAAGCCTATGAGCAATGATTAAATGAAAAGAATAATTAAGTATTCTTTATGTATTGGGTGGTTTGCCACTCCATTAAGAGAGGTGTCACAGTTAGGTCATCTTGACCTGCAGATGATGTAATAAGGGAATTTGTTGACACTGTGCTGTTTGTTACATAGAAATGCAGTCTTAGTGTTCTGGTGTGACATGTTGCTGCTTCCTGTACCACTGTGTGGTGTCCTGTACCATTATGTGGTGTCCTGTACCATTGTTTTGTGCCTTGTACCACTGCGTGGTGTCCTGTACCATTATGTGGTGTCCTGTACCATTGTTTTGTGCCTTGTACCACTGTGTGGTGTCCTGTACCATTATGTGGTGTCCTGTACCATTGTTTTGTGCCTTTGTGCCTTGTACCATTGTGTGGTGTCCTGTACCATTGTTTTGTGCCTTGTACCATTGTGTGGTGTCCTGTACCGTTGTCTGGTGTCCTGTACTATTGTGTGGTATCCTATTCCAGTGGTTGGTGCCTTGTACCATTGTGCAGTGTCATGTAGTTTATGTTTATGCTTGGTACATGCTATGTCAGCAGACAGCTATCCCTGTACATTTTTTGTCTACATATGTCGTGATAGAAATGTAATTTAAATAGGAGTAAGTTAGGTGGATAAAACAACAAAGTAGAACTGCTAATGTGTCTGTATATGTGTATGAAAATACAGTATTAAAGTGCATTTGGTATACACAATTTGCAAACATTTTGTGTATATTGTTGCCTCAAGTGTCAAACGTTTTGGTGTGTTGTCAATGTCCTAAGTGTCAAATATATCAGTTGTGAGGTAAACACAATTTTTAATTATATTTATTTTTAATTTCAGTTGCGAAGGATTTATCCTGATTCCAACCTCAAACTTCCGGGAAAGAAAATATTCGGGAATTTGGACCCAGAATTTATTCAGCAGCGTCGAGAGGGATTGGATGAGTTTATACAGCAGCTGATCTCGCAGGAAAACCTGTGCAAACAGTGAGTTAATTGTTTTACTGTCATCAATGGAAGGGTGGTAGCACCGTGGTTAGGTGTTGGATTTTAAACCTAAATGTCCTGAGTTCAAACCTGTCTTGAAGACTCATTGTCAGTGTTTATTTACTCTGAATTTTGTGACGTCTACCTGTGAAAAAAATGTGAAAAATAACAAATTAATATTTTGAAAAAGATGTTTGCAAATGTTACTTTCGGATGATATCATTATATGGTTGCAAGGTTTTAATTCTAAAAGTTTGGTTCAACAGTACCAGCCGGTGATTGTAGATTTACTGCAACACTATGCACTACTGGTGTTGTAGAATTCCTCATGCTATAATTAAGTCGCATATTAACCCTCTTCCTGCTGGATTAGGCACAGGCACTGCACTTTACGGCATCTCCAGTTGCCTTCAGCAGGGAGAGAGTTAAGAGTGAAATAATTTTGAAAACTGGTTTTAAGTCCCAACTGTAAAATAAACACCTAATAAATTATCCTCGAACATGTTGAACGCTAATAGAAATATTATTAGTAGTATAAAACATTATAAATAGGACGGTGTAGTGTTGTAGGAAGTTGTATCATAATTAACATGGTTAATGATGTTTACAATTCATAGTCACAGTATTTTATAATCATGCCATTAGGCTACAGGCTCTAGGCTATATGTACTAGATACATCTACATAAGCTAAGTGTCACTACTCACTAGGAATGTTGGCATTGTCAAAGGTAGATTTATTGTTGATACATTCATTTCTACGTCCTGACAATCGCTTGATATATGGAGTAGTGACTCACGTTTGATTTCTGTGTGTCTGTGGTTGTCTGGCCAATGTTGTATGGTTGTATGGTTGTCAGTGGCACATAGATGTATCAAAGACAGCTGTAACAGTTTGTGAAATATTTGAAATGTCCTGGCCCCAAGATTACAAAACTTTCGGAATATAATTTCATGCTCAAGCTCAAATTTTATATGGGGATTTGTGAACAAAACCTTGATTTGAGCATGAAATCATACTCAGAAAAGTTTCGTAATCTTGGGACAGATTTCTCACCTGATTCAAATGGAAGAGATTCCCACTGCAACATTAAGCAACAAATCATTCACTGAAACGGAAGCAAACATGACATAATAATGGCTGTTTAATTTCAATGATTTATTGTTGAATCTTCCTGCTGCAGATGGTTAATTGCAGTATTAAATACAAATTTCACAAATTATCCATTCCTTGAGATTAATTAAATGTTTTATATTTGTCTGATCCTCCTTGTAACTACTCTAAGGGCATGTGTGCTTGCCAACAGTAAAAACAATGTTAACATACAGAAAAGTGGAGATTGTTCAATGAAATTTAAAATGTTTCTATTTTAGAACTATTTTTTTTGTACTCGACTTATAATGGCTTTGTAGAAAGCAATTTTAGAAAAGTTATGTATGTCCTTGACACTTTTACAAGGCAAATAATTATAGTTTTAAGATTCTGCAGAAGATTGTAGTCGGATAATCGGCACTGTAGTATTACTCCATGATATTGAGGTTTTCTGGTTTACTTTGACCCATGAATCTATAACTTGTATCAATGCCAATATTAACACCTGATGTAGTCAGTCTGAAATGTCATTAATGCCTGGTGGGGGAATATTCTACAAGAAGAATGTTAACCCCTTTCCTGCTGGATTAGGCAAATGCATTGTTCTTTAGGGCATTCATGGTTGCTTCTAGCTTTTAGAGAGTTAACAACAGATTCAGAGGTCAAGAATACCCCATCATATATACATAGGTACCGGTAATATTAATATATAATTTGGTCATTGGTCAGTAACGGTCAAGCACTGCCCCCAGAGATTTGCTGGTCAATTGTAAACAACCCCATCCAACAACTGTAGGGTCATTCAACCTTGTTGAATCAAAGCATAGTTTTTTCTCCTGCATTCGTTGGCCTATAATTAGCTGGTAAACACGTAGTCGGCTATCCAAGCATAGGATTAGCAGTCTACCTGTAATCATAGCCTTATCAGGATTCATGCACGATTACAGCTACCAGTTCTTGCCATTTAGATTTACACAGGATTACGTATTCTGAATATTCGCCAGTTACACAAGGTAATTTTAACATTATCTTGAAAGTAAGTCGATATTTTGTGATGATTAATTATTAAATTCAATGTAATGGAACGTGATGTACTGCATGTCTAGTTTCCGTTTGATTTGGTAAAAAAAACCACCATTTCATCCATGTTTACCATATTCGAAGGGTTAGAGCCAGAACACTTTATCTCCCAATTAGTGTGAAAATGAGTTTTAGGCATATTGAGCATCACCCATTTGCAAACCCTTGACAAAAAAAAATTATGTCAATCAGATACATACTTTTGAAGATATTCAATAAAACAAAAGTGAGTGTCTATATTTAAGTTGCTTTCCAAACTTTAAAATGCGATTTACTCAGTAAATATATGGTAAAGTGGAGATAAGGTGTTCTGGCTCTATGTTAACACCTAAAATGCAATGTCTTGATACTGCTTAAATCTGCCGATTGCTTTCTATCTTCGGGATGTCTGTTACAAGTTAAAAAACAACTTTATTTTGTAATCCTAAATCTGTTCATGAATCATAGGTATCAATAACAGGTTTTATATCGATAATCATTGCAATATTGATATATTTAGCCAGCCCTTAATGGAATTGATGATAAGGTTAATGATAAATGTTCTCAACAAATACATGCATTTTGTCATGACAGTTGAAATCAATGACAATCAACACAACAATAATTAAGGAATGATCGCTATTACTCGGTCGAGTTAAGTGGTCCAAATGCCTGTATTTTACTTAATAAAATCCAACACTCCTCTGTGTTTCATGACAGGGTTTGTACTTTAGCCTTGGCATGTGCCATACTGTTACAGGAAATGACGAAAACATTTATTTAGTCAGGTTTCGAAGTTCCCACTCGCCCGGCAGCCCGTGGTGACCTTCTTTTGTTATGGGCGAGAATCTTTTTAGGGAAATCACTTTTCTTATTTAACTTACTAGCCCATTGGCTTGTTCAAAATTGTAAATCTTTGCACTAACTTCCAACCCTGTTTAGTCACTGAATACGAGAATGACCATTTCGTGAAAAAAAGGCCAGAGGCTGATAAAAGTGTTTTATATGGCTATGACCATGATGACCAGAAGCGTCCATGTCCTCTAAAACGATCTTTGTAAGAGGCCTAATTGCCTAATTAGCTTCAATTCCTGTCTCCAGGAATGCATTCCTTATCAAATGGATCCACATTAAATCACAAACATACAAGAGGCTGACATTACATAACAGCCTTTTGGTGCATTGGTGATAGGCAGCCCAGATGGCATGACAGACTGCACTGAATAATATTTGCAAATTGCTTTCACTGTGCATGGTAAAGTGTGTAAAGTTAAGAATGAACGGTCTCACCATGAACTCATATGATATTTATTAGTACTGTATGTCCATACATACAATCTATACCATGGATACATAATGAATATTTCTGTCTCGGTACTTGAATATATACAATACCGGTAGATCTACATGTACTGTGTACATTACTATGAACATACATGACATGATACTGTATTTTCACAAGCTCTAGATACTATTGAAGAATGAAATTAATATACGTATATAGACAATCAGCAAAATTAATATGTTACGAATCATTGAGTCAGCTACAAACATTCATCAAATTGATCAAGACAATAACCACAGGCACTTGAATCCGGCCATTATTTAAAAAAAATATATATGTATATTTTTTAATATATATTTTTTCTTATTGTAGTTTTATTTAAAATATATTCTGTTAAAAAGAAATGTAAAAAAATATGAAAAATATAAAAATATAAATCGCTATCGACGACATAATTAAGTGAAAGGTATATCACTTCGTCCATTGGAAATCCACACCATCTCCACTTCGATTGCTATTTTTTAAATATCCGTTCATATTTCTACATATATAATTTTTTAAATTTTTGTTAACAGAATATATTTTAAATAAAAGTACAATAAAAACAAAAATATATTAAAAAATATACATACCCCGGTATATATTTTTGTAAATAATGGCCTGATTCAAGTGCCTGTGCAATAACCTACAATAGCTCACCTTGTCTTTGGTCAAAGAATCAGAGCTCTAGATAAGCTTTTAGTGAAGTGGGTACAGTACCCACCGCATTCACTCTAATTGGGTGTCCAAATAAATAATACCCACTAACTTTACTTTTTATTGGGTATTGATACCTTTCACCATATATATATGGCAATTTGCAACCATTTCCAGTATCATATACTAGGCTAGTTCATATTCAAAGCTGCCCCTTTAGTTGAACTTCCTAGATGCAAATCTATATGGCTGTGAAATTTGTGACACTACTGACAGTCAAGCAAATATTTGGTCACATATATTCTCTTACCGGTATGTGGTCTGCGACATGCCTCTGCGAGCACTAACTCAACACATTGCTAACATATTGCTATGTGCTTCCTACCGGTTCCCAGCTAATGTAAAATTTGAAAGCACTGCGATTGATTTGCAGAGGTAACATGTTTTTGTTATAACTTGTGTTTGTCTGATCGTATCTGCCACGTGCGTATACACAACCCCAATTCAAAGAATTGTGTAATCATATTTATAAATAGAGTTTTGATACGCAAAGCATCAATTTTTATTTTTTATTTTTTTTACATTTTAATTCGGTATATTACGCCAATACACAGCTTATCTAGAGCTCTGAAGAATATTCAACATTTAATCCATCTGTCAAGCTTTTGTTTTAGTAACCATGGTAACATATTGGTTGCCAAGGCAATGGATCATAAGCATGATAAGTAACATGTGGTATGTGAATATAGTTTTATGATCTAACTCTGATTTTGTGATGAAAACCCTCTACAGTATACTTGATCGTACTTCAACGGTTTATACAATCTAATGTATATATCAGCCTCTTCAAACTCAAAAGTTGGTAATAAAATACAGAAATCATTAACATTTTCTTGACTAATACTGTAATAGAGATGAATATTAACTTAATAATTATAGTTTATACAAATATCATAATTGCCTTATTGATGGTCTAGATAACATGGAAAGTATTTTGTTCGAATCTAACTCATGCCAAATTGTGTAAAATGCTAAAAATAAATCCATGGTTTCAGCAGCAGTTAATAACAATATTAACCATGTTAACTGAAATTAGCATTTAAGCCACACAGGACTAGTGGGGTGACAAATCTACTAGTCCTCACAAACATGTCACTGTCACTGTCAGTGAATAAAAACAAACAAACACAGAACTAACATAGAACTTATCAATGTGTTGATAAGGGATTCAGGGACTCTTATAACTAAACGTTATGTGGAACCCAACCTCAGTCTGTTAGTGCTTTCCAGCTGCACCTTCTGCTATATCAGAGAAACTTGCATCTTCGAGAAAGAAAAAAAAGAGATAGATACTGTAAATCTAGATCTAGTCTTGCTTTTAAAAATAATAAAAAATAAGGTAGGTGGTTTGGAAATTACACTACGGTAGCCATGGACGACTACCCGACCCCCTGAAATTTACAGATTTGACCTCCATATTAACATTGACCCCCCTTATTATTTTCTTAACATAGTTTATAATAATTCCAAAATAGCATTCGCTACAATCCTTCAGAACTGATTTGTCTGATATTTGTCGATAATTGATCAACATTCATTCAGCTGACGATTATCGATCTTTCAGCATAAACTATATATATATATATATATCAATATAACTTTGTGTATTAAAGCATGCACCAGTTCACAAAGGTTTTACTACTACCAAAGAGGTGCTCACAGGTTTACTGCAACATTCAGCGCTACTGATGTGGTGAGTTTCCGCCTGGCCTAAACTGACAAGTAAGAGTTAAAACCACACTTTCCGAGGTGTATCGGTCAATATCCCTACAGTTTTGGTTCCTAGGCGGA
>JAUTBV010151918.1:0-10592 GCA_032361325.1 Lepetodrilus fucensis | reverse complement strand
TGATGAGAAATTGCGCACCACGAAGCGGCAAATTTCTGTTTCCATTTTTCTGATGTCCAACGTAAAATTCTTGGAAGTCTGCGTGGCGGTGATACATTTTAAGTATCCTGTGATGGTATTGTTAGTAGCCTAGACTTCCCATTAATAGGCATTAACCAAACAACACTGTACTACCTAGCAATACATTGAAGAAGCTTATTAACTATTTTTAGGTGGGGCTCAAAGTGTATTTTATGGGGGGCTCATAATTTTAGTAATTATATTACTTCATTGTTATTACCTAGAACTGTAGTTCCTTCTAGGATGTATTTCAGCATACATGTCTAAAGCTTTGTCAATACCAAGTGTTATACTAGTATATAACCCAACCATCATACAAAATATGTTTATTAAACACAATTCTCCAGTTCTAGGGCGGGGGCGCAAACGGGGCGACACCCCCCCCCCCCCCTGATCCGCCACTGTTAACTGTTAAAGTACGTATTCTGAAGATCAAATCAACTTTTTTTTTCTGGGAGTACGATTCGTAAAGGTAATGAAAACATCCAACCACAAAATAAAGTGTACAAGTAAGGTACAAATAGCCTACACTGTAGATTCATATTATTGCTGACTGCTAATTTCTCAAGGCCTGATGGTCTCTTCAGTAGATACACGTGCGTTGCCATGGAGATGACCGCGTTCCATCTCGTGCTGGCCATCCTGGTTCTGTTCCTGCTCCTCGTGGGGACAGCCGTCTGCATCTACTTCATGTTTGGCCGGAAGTCCTCAATAGAAATGCGCCATATGCCCACAACAATAGACCTGCTTCCCTCAGGTGAGATATATGTACTCAAGCAATCCACTCCATATTAGTGCTGTTTTATTTTATTATCAACTAGCGTTTTTGTAGTAGTCAAATTTCAATGCAAAGTGTTACAAAGTTGAGCCTGAAATCATACTCAGAAAGGTCTCGTAACCTCAGTGCCAGGTTAGCTGCAGATCTGTAGCTATAAGATCACTGTCGATACCCCGACAACGGTGACGCCGCGTTACCGTTGTAAACCAAGATGGAAGCACTAGGGTGCCATAATAGATAGCAAAATAGTAAACGGGGCATCGTTTAGCTACAGATCTGCAACTAAGTGCTAGGAATGAATGAATTAATAATTAGTTATATTTGATGTTAAACATTGTAAATTATTTAATACCGGGTAGTTTGACATATATAATGTTTCCATCAACTTCAAGTCAAATGCAATAGCATCTTGGTTGATTGCTATTCCTAAATTGAGCATGGAGCAATGAAGTTGTCCGTGCAACTTTCCGTCAGTTGCTTTATGGCCTGAAATCGTCGATAGTTTCTTGATAGTTATATTTCATTATATTTTAATAATAATAATAACAATAATAACACTATGATACCCGATGTAATGGACATGATCTGTAGAATAGAAGGGTATGTTTGCTTGTATGTTATTTTCAGATATGGTCTAGGAAGTTAAGAACATAACGCAGATAGTTGGACGTTCAACCCGCTGTTTGGCCATATTATTAATTTAATTTTAATTAGATCGTTTACTTACTTCAAATACTTGCTTGTTTGTTTCTTCTCTTAAAAAATATATTTCTTTGAGATATTTGTTGATGTTTCTGCTGTGCATGAATAAAACTATAGCTATTATGAGAAAATGTGTAACTGAGAGACAACACCGTATTTCTGTTCGCAGAGAGCCATGGCTACACGACGGAACTGAACGAATACCCGGTACTGTTGTGCCACGACAACCCCTGTATAGCGAACGTCCGACGCGCCTCGAACCCGTGTATAGTGAACCCTTCAAGACGAACATCCAGACAAAGACGTGTCTCAAACCCGTGCATGTCTCACGCCAGACACCTCTCAATGCTTGCATAATATAACTCCGATGTGTTGGCTTAATTCGTCAGACGAAGACGTACTTCCGGTAGGGGACACTACTTACAATCAATCGGATCAACCGAGCGACATCCATAGATCCGGAATGTCGCGAAGTTGCTACGAATGTATGCTTACAATATTAGCCAGCCGTAAAGCTCCAAGTTAGTGACGGTAACCCGCCGGACAATCAAAATACAGCTACATTTAGATGTGCATGACATGATTTCCCATGATGGAAATGTCCGACAAACATTATTTTAGCAAGACAAGCAAGAACAACTTACAAACTTGTATTCAGGTGTAAATAATATGGTGAAACGACGTGCGCGGGAACAATGCGCATCAGTGTTGTCATAGCTAGATTGACTCCGCATTATGTGTGAATGTCTTACATGTTGCAAATTTGACGGACATTTCAAGAGGGATTGGCTTCGCCATAGGTTCAAACTGATTTTAATATCAGACCCCGGTCTTACCTATACCTACATTCTGCTCGTATATGTGGACGGCCTACTGGCGCTAAGATGTTTGAGACTATACATACTAGAATACCGGTATTAGGATCTGAATACAATAGTTTTATTCTCAAAAGGCATTCATCCTTACGTTAGTACACTCAACGTCATCCAGACGAAATTATTTGGTAAGGGGTTAAACGAGCGAAAGGATTGTCCAAAATTAACCAGTGCCATCGAATTAATGTTTTATGAGCAACAACTGAGATGTGATTTTAAAGGCATTGAAATCATACTATGACAGTTTTCACCAGGCGATAACAAAAACTAGATGTAGATGGATTGATGAAGACAAGCGCGATAACCACAATAGCATAATTTGTATTTACTGTCCGAAATTGAAGAATGTATATACATGTATATATATATATGCTATTAATTGTAGATATTATTGTGTAAAAACATATGAAAGTCCAGGGTGCTATAAGACATTATGTGTTTTGGATTTTTGAAGACAAATTGTGTTGTAATAGTAATGTATTTCTTATGTCAGTATATTAAATGTTTTTAAACATTAACGAGATATAGACATTTTTATTGTAGCTATCAACACGTCATCTGCGCAGAGACGGCGCTGGTCATCCATGCATTTATGTAGTTACAATGTCCTGCCCGTTACAATGTCCTGCCTGTCAGGTATAATGGTACACGCGGGGTTTCCTGTACACATACAGGGCTAGTTTCACAAAGCAAGCATAGCACCCCCATTTATTGCAGGAAAATCGAATATTACAGCAGGAATCCATCCTCTGATGTGCATACCCAGTTCCTGTTTACATATGCCAGGGAGACGGAGCCTAAAGCAGTCACTGCGCCTGCCTTGTGAAGGTGTTGTGACTGACGTTGCACTAAAATCGCTTTGTCCAGACATGGAGCGGAACTGTAGACCAACAGGGAGACGTCTATGCCGGAGTTTGACTATCGGGATGTGTAGTTATTAAAAACATTGATTAAAATAAAGACTGGGAAATGCACAACTCAACTGCTTCATGTAAGGAAAGTTTGAATGGAGTGTTTAATTAAGGTGGACTTTCACGTTGCGATCACCACGTCAATTCGATTGTTCTCATGCATCGATACTACAGGTTGCTGCTACAAATGATGTCAAATCGCCACCTTTACAGTCCACCTTTAGTTTACACCATTCCTCGAAAATCCGGGCCATTATGACTACACTAACCTATTTGACGGATGTTTTCGATGATGTCTTAGTCTTTACACAAGCTCGTGACGTCATACGAATACTCGAAACATTCTTAAACGTTCGAGATTAGCCATAATTAGTGACACTACAGCCGATATGTGTGCCATTTTATTAAAATAGTAGATAATGAAAATGAAAGTCGCATTTATATTAGTCATACAAATGAGATTGCCGATAGCCACTTTCACAACACTGACTTGAACACTTCCCCTCGGTCTAATACTCCCCATGGAGCCAACTGTGCAATCTAGACATTATTGAAATTAGTATTATTACCTCGCCTTGCAAGTAGCCAAAGAACACTCATCACGACAAATGTCAGATATAGGCTACTATATAGTTAGTGTTTGATATTTATTAGTATTTGGAACATATAATAGTGTTCTATTTCTTTTCATATATACATGTTCCAGACTAATCGCATCAGCAATTCGTAAAGTCACAGCGTTTGCGAGTGTATGTGCGCGCGCACACGTGTGTGTGTGTGTGTGTGTGTGTGTGTGTGTGTGTGTACGTAGTTAAAAAGAGGAGTGTATTGATATTATATATTTATACTCTGGTATATGTGTACATGTACCAAGCAATGTAATGCTTTTGTCGGCTCTGGTTTATCCAGCTTTTATGTAGGCTACATCATTCTTCTCAGAGAAGCACATAGGTCTACATATGTAGTAGGCCCTACCTAGAGACGTCGCCTTCGTTTCTCCGTTGTAGTATGTATGTATATGAATATCAGAGAATCCTATTGATCACACAAATGTTGCTGCGTACAGCCACGTTCACCACACCGACTTGAACACTTTGTACACCATGAAGGCTGTAGCGACGTATCCCCCTACAAAGCCCAGAAATCGTGTCGGCTGTGGCATGGGTACCAGATAGGCCACGGAATGCAGCAGACGCGAGGCAGCGAACACCTGGAACACTCGGGTGGCCTCGGTAACTTCCGGTTTCGTGGAGACGTAGAGCAGACCCACGAGCACGAAAGGGAGGACGTTCTCAAGGTCATTCAGGTGACACCTGTCAAAGAAATCCTCTGATCAGAAACAGTCGCGGTCAATGCTTTTCTCGACAACTATCTTGTTCCGTGTTGTCATCGCATACATGTACAGTTACAGTAAGGACGTGCATATCTACATGTATAGGCTATCAATTTACTACTGTCCCCATTACAAAACCCCATTGCTTGTATACAACCTAGCTAGTTAATACGTTATTGTTCGAGTACACTAAGCTTGTGAGAATTGAGTTGTTACACAGTTAATGTCAACTGATGCAATGTTACCATGGTTACAGTTAAAAGAATTCATGGTAAGAACATGCAAACTGATAGGTTACCTGTAGCCGACAGTTCAGTTCAGTTCAGTTCTGAACAGATATGGACTGGCCCATTCATTTCCACGCATGACCGACGTTATGCATATAATAGGCCTACATTCTGTTAAGTTAACGCCGTGTTCATGATGTCAGCGTTTTACAATATATAGGCCTACTGGGTATTAAAGTACATTTTACCAGGCGTGCCCGTCCTCGCCATACACAGTAGTCGACACATTCGTTAGCTATTACAGTAAGAGTTTAACCAATAATATTCACTTATTTCGCAAATTATGGAATAAAGGTCTACTGTTTGGAATTTAGAAGGTATCAATCTTAAATTAAATAATGCAATATAGAATCCATTGAATTCGCCAATTCCATCTGGCTAGCGGTTCCAACAAGCAAGTGTGAGATTTAACACTAGTTTCTAATTAAGCAACCTCACTACGATGTACTGACAGCCACGACGGATACGTGGACAAGATAACTGCCAGGGTGTTTACCTTCGCATTCTTTCCACAGTCGTGTTTGATGTAGTGGTTTCGACATCTTTCTTCCTTGCAAAGCATGCTACATCTTCTTCGTTTGCATATACCTCAAAATAGAAAGCATATTATTAAAAAATGCAATGCTACGTTATAAGTGCGAAAGTATGTCATTTAACCTTCTCCCCGCTGTTCCATTGTGCATGTATTTGGGACATATAGATATGGAGGTTAATAGTGTATACATCTACACATACAATCTCTCTCCCTCTCTCTCTCTCTCTCACACACACACACACACATGAATTAATTATGAAGTAGGATACAAAACAAACAATCTCTGTACCCGTATGTACCCGTAGGTCGTACGGTATTATATATAGTTATCAGGGTTACAATGAGCCATGGAGGTGTCGTCATATCTCGGCAGGACTGTATACCTACCTGTCGGTATATCCTCGTACAGGCTGTAATTTCACTCATCAGCAATGTTTTACTCAAAACTACAGACGAGTACAAGGCGAACTTCGTGAAGACTGGATTGTCCAAAGTAAACGGACTGCAGGCCATATTGCTTTTGTTAAAGTTGTGTATAACACTACCACTAACAGCTGAGAAACTCACAATGTCTGTTTATTCGTCCTTTACCTATAAAGCCACATATTTAAATACGTCCGAGTACAAGGTTCAAATCCTGTTTAAGGGAGCAATGATGCATCTCAACAATAAATAGGATACTTACATCAGGATAAAGGTGAACAAATTAACATCACACGATAATATAACTCACAAGTTTATATCAAACGATGTTTGATAGATGTTTGATATAGCCTACTATTGTCAGCTGCATTGTCAGGAATGTTTCCTGATTGGGTTGTGTGATTGGAACACGTTGATCCATGGCATTCTTTGAATAATAGACTAGTAAGCATAGATTACTAGTATACTAGTAATCTATGGTGTAAGCAGCATAAATGGTATTTTCTGCACAAGCTTGAACCAAGGTATTCTCTGCACAAGCTTGAAGTAATGTACAGTATTCACTTAAGCGTAACCAATGCATTCTTTGCACAAACCAAGGTATTCTCTGCACAACCTTAAACCAAGTTATTCTCTGCACAACCTTAAAACAAGGTATTTTCTGCACAACCTTAAACCAAGGTATTCTCTGCACAACCTTAAAACAAGGTATTCTCTGCACAACCTTAAACCAAGGTATTCTCTGCACAACCTTAAAACAAGGTATTATCTGCACAACCTTAAACCAAGGTATTCTCTGCACAACCTTAAAACAAGGTATTCTCTGCACAACCTTAAAACAAGGTATTCTCTGCACAAACCAAGGTATTATTTGCACAATTTTGAACAATAGATCCAATAGTGCAATCTACATATGAATGTTAATGAGTTATCCCCGCCTCTCATGTGTTAGCTCCGCCCCCTCACTGGTCTTTATGTGAACTTCCACAAACTCAGTTCCTACAGAACACAACTCAACAATTTCAGAGATAATTGATATTTATTACCATTAGTAGATGCATTTACATTCCAAGCACACTTACGTCTTATACAAGAGAAACGTGGTAATCTAATACTAACTACATGATTGTAGTTGACATCCATTCGGAATAAATACTTGGAATGTGCAAAACTGTGTGGTATTTGAAATACTTTGCTCTTAGCCATTGAACTAGAGAAATATGCAATAATATACAAGTTAATGGTATATAAGTATTCTTCATATGTTCATTTTGATCACAAGTGATTGACAATTTCGAAATTAATAAACAATTAAAGAGTATAATGTTTGTAGCAGCGGAGTATTATATGGAGAGAAAAAAAGTTAGTTTATAAAGATATAAATAGATATAAAAAATGGCATATTATATAAACCTATACAAAAAATCTCAAACAAAATAAACCTAATGAGTTAGTAGCCAATTTGACATTCAGATTACCAGATTGTTGCTGAAGCTATTTGTAATACACAGCTGGTACAAGTAACGTATGGGGTGTAGTGGTGCGCACAGGAAGTAAACAAGTCTAGATTTCCAAGAAAGAAGGATAAATCTCTTCAGGGGTTCCTTCAACCTAATTAAAATTAGATACAAAAGTAACGCTCCAAATATATACATCGACATGTGCTCAACAACGATCTAACACAACCGCATAAACACAGATGTCAGATTGACCTTTGACCGTAACTAGATGTTAACCAATCACAGCTTACCTTCGCAGTCAGTAGGGTTAAATTTTACATTCGGAACTTGCTAGTATGTCCTTTTTTACTTTCTGTGCGATTATTATTTGATACATATAACGGAAATACCAGAGTATTTCACTATGTAGGTGATCGGTAGATTAATGTGGGTCAAAGTTCGTTCTGACACTTGTCCCAAGGCAGTTGTGTTAGATCGATGTAAGCGTATGTCAGTAAATCTTGGCAGCGAAATTTAGTATCTAATTTTAATTAGATTTGGGGTACCATAATCAGTAGAATGTATAGATCTACAAATGATTCACTTTCACCATTTAAGACTATCAGGTATGATAACAGTCTAACAAACTAAATACAATATTGAAAATGCCAAATACTGTTTCAGTAAACATAGAAAGTAAAAAGTGAATCCAAAATGTGCAGAGACTAGTATAAACGAGTATTGAAAGTCAAACATCATTCTTAAATACTTCACAAATTGCTTTCTTTTGGTACTCTTTGTATCCATCACGGATTAATTAAATATACATACTAGCATACTATTATTATTATTATTCTTTTTGGTATTATATTTATTATTATAATAATAATAATATTAATAATAATAATATTAATATATAACTTACTACCATGACTTTTATCTGAATCATTTAACAATGAATGCACCAACCAAACATGACTAGTAATTAGTGTAAAAGCATTTCTCACATATTAACTTCTTGACAGTCAGATTCGCTATCTATAGATGAGTAAATACACTGTAGTCATTCACATAAGCTTGCTTGAAATTTGACTAGGGTGAATAAAAGCGGATATATATTTGCCCGTGACAAAATTAACATTGCAAATCTTTCAATAAAGCTTTGGGATATATGACATTAATATTAATTGGAACAGTGGTGATTCATTGTAGAAGAATGAAGTATTGTCTACATATGCACATTTATTATTTTCACAATTATGTGGAAGTCATAATTAGTCACACAGGTTAAAGTGCATAGAACTCTAACAATATTTCCCCGTCTTTTTAATCTACTGTGATATACATGCATGTATACACATAGTAACAAGCAACACTTAACTAAGAATTAATGGTGTCAATCATGATGTCAACGTCAATACTTGACTTACCATTCTTAAGGCAACAACGGTTATAATAAAAAAAAACATAACTAAAAGTCTTCTCAAAATCCAACAAATGATAATGTTATGCACATCACGAGAAGCCCCGCCTCTTTGTGAATTAGCTCCACCTCTTTGTGAGTTAGCTCCGCCTCTCATGTGTTAGCTCCGCCCCCTCACATGTGACACTGGTCTTCATGTGCACCGTTGACTTTGGAGTACCAGTCTTCGTCGCACTCATGGTCGGAGGTCACCTGCTGGAGTATGGTGTTCAGGTTTTTATATTTATCCACCATTCTCTGTTGGATGAACGCAAAAAGCCAGTAACCAAGTCCAGAACCTAAATGGGAAAAAAATGTCATCCGAGGTAAAAATGGGACATTCACAGAGGCATGGATGAACTATGTTTCATGTAACGACCATCCGTATAAATGTTTAACCAGCACCTGGTAGGACGAGATGGCCATGAGAATGTTAATAATCTTCTAGTGCTGGACAGTGCCTGGGATGTATACTCCCCAAGGTGTAGAGAAGGAAAGTGGGTGCACATTGATTCATTGACAAGGGATAATAATATCACTGATAATGTTTTTGAGTATGGATTGAGTAACTAAAATATACATACTAGTAATATAGTTATTATGTTTAATTATTCTATTTATTTATTATCATGGTTATTATTATTATTGTTATTGTTAATTACAATAAGAATTATTACTATTATTGGTAATAATGATAATAATTTAGCAGTAGTAGAAGTAATAATAATAATAAAATGTCTATTATTATTGGTAATTGTTTTCTAAACTATTATACACATGTAACTATTTCAGGATTTGTTCCCCCTAAGTTAGCATAATGTACTCAATCCCTTTCTATTGTGAATAAAATATGTTTAAACTAAACTATAAACATGATAAAATTATTAATTATTTATTACAATAATTATTGATATTATGATTATGATAATACTAATAGACCCACCCAGTGTGATAGCAAGCCCCACCCACACACTGTAGGTCATGAAAGCCAGCATGATGAGGTAGCCGATGATCATGTTCACCATGTGAGTGATGCTGCTCAGCAGATGGAAACTGAACCTGAAACAAACAACACAAAACTATGGTGGCTGTGTTTGGCCATCCTGTGCTGTCATCTTAGCTTCTGTATACACCCTATTAATTTGAACAGGGGCCCGTTGCACGATGCTCTTGTAACACTACAATAATTGTAACTGGGCTCCTGCCACAATAGAAAGTGTTGACATTACAATAGTTGTAGTAAGAGTGTCGTGCAATGGGCCCCAGGAGAAAATTAATTAATTTGTAGCCGTTGAAATTGAAAAAAAAAAAAAATAAATAAACCTTTTGGAAAGAAATGATTATGACTTACTTTTTTCTCCTCATTTGTCCGTCACTAGGCACCACAAGCTCCACCTGGTCATCTTGTCGAGTCTCTGTCAGATTGAACGTCAATGGATCCTGCTTCAACTTGAGACTGAGGAAAATCTTCAGTAGTTTGAATCCATCGAAGAGAACCACGATGATAAACAGGACGACACACAGTACCACGAACCCTGGAGAAGATATAGCATGTGACAGCATTCAGGAGTTTGAATCCCTTGAAGGTACTTTCTCATCCAGTTGCCGTCTTAGTTTGGATGGAGCTACTTAAAGATAATTGTGTAGGCCTACACATAACGTTTGTCAGTTAACAGTAGGGGAAAACCTATAATACCTGGAGCACAAAGTTGGGGCGGGATGTAGCGCAGTGGTAGAACGTTGGACTTCGGAGCCAAAGGTTCCAGGTTCAAATCCCGTCCTGGGGG
>JAUTBV010151917.1:0-25364 GCA_032361325.1 Lepetodrilus fucensis | reverse complement strand
TAACCCCCCCCCCCCCCCCCCACACACACACACACACCACCACCACCACCACCACCACCATCACCACAGTTTATTATTGCTTGATGATTAGATTATATAATATATAAAGTAAGGTTTTAAAAGGTTCATACTTATACTTGTTAATGTGTGTGCGTTTTACAAAAATTCATTTGTAATTCCAAAAGCATAAAAGTATCCAGAATCATATAAATCATGTGTGACATTAATATCAGCTGTCAAAAATATATTGACATAAATAGAGTACATTATGTGATGGTGTTATGTAATATATTGTACAAATCTAATGCCATTCTGTAAATATCACAATAGGAAATCGATGTTATGTGTGGTTATAGTAATAGTTGGGAAAACATAATGGTCGATGTTTATCAAATGCAAGACACTCAACAAAGGATATGATATGATAATACCCTTAGATACACCATAATGTGGTCGAGATAAATCATTTGGACGGATATTGTTTGCAAACGATGTTCTCTGTGTCCTGAAGTGCAATTGGAAAATATCTTAAATATATCTCTTTGTTGCTGAAATTGATATTATATAATTATTGAAAGCAAACAAAAGCGGCACAGATCGTACTCATTTTTCCATTAATGTCACCTAATTTCTTGGGCTGATACTTCAATCATGCAGTGTTGTTGTATGATGAATGATTATATTTGATTGTAACACTAGTTTTAATAGTGTGTATATAGCACACGTGGGCCATAATCGAGTATTCGCAGAGCACAATTTATGTAGATAGCAGGTTATGGAAGAGTTCACCTAGTAGGCCTAAAAAAAACCATTTGAATCCGGTTGCAATACATTTGAATCGCTTCCATTAATGAAAAATTAAGTATCACACACACACACGCATGCACGCGCGCGCGCACACACGCACATACACATGCACGCACACGCACGCACACACTCAAACACACGCACGCGCGCACACACACACATACACACGCACGCACACACAAACACACACACACACAAACACACACAAACACATACACGTTAAATTCATAAACTCACTTACACCACAGTCCTTCGAATAATTATAATAACATATTATACATAGTATAATATGTACAATCTACATAGTATACTGGTATAATATACTTTATAGTAATTATTCAAAGTCATGTGCACAGACAATGTGGCATACAAACAATGGTTAAAGAATACAGCTAAACCTGGATCCCTTTGTTCAAGAGTGCTTCCGGTTTTACAATTCTAATTCTGAAATTCGTGTCCACTTTCAACTGTTTATTATCTGATATACTAGTAAGTAGACCCCTGACAGTTATCCTGAATCCGTATAGTAGGTACAATAGTATGCCTTTTAGTCATCAGTTAAATAGAGCTGGGTGTAATACCGGTATCGTTATAGGGAAGACGTACGCCTATACTATTGGATGGTCAACTTCCTATGAAGGCATTTCCTTTTCGAACACATGCAATATAATTCCATCCAATGCCTCTCTATCTCTCTGTATTTCTAGCTGGTATACGAGTGGAAATATCGACTCTCCCACTCCACGAGATGAGATAAACATGGTATTCGAGAAAAAAGCGTGAATATCCTCTATTTATTACCGGGGCATCATAGGCAGTTGTCACACCAAACAGGTCTGTGTATATATGTTACTTTCCGTATGAAATATCGGTTCACAGTATTACCATTAGCACATGAGAATAAATGTTAATAATAATAATAATGTGACGCTTAGAGCATACCTTAGGGGTGGATTTGGCTACTGCAACGTACTACGAGTAGGGGTTTTTTTAAACTGAGGTTTAGAGTCGCTTTCTATTTCACTAATATCATGACTTGTTAGTTTAGGCTTGAGGAAACCCGAAACATCCGTAGTGCTGAATGTTACAGTAAACCCGCAAGCACTGGCTGGTACTGACACACCACGGATAAACAAGAAAAGTAATACTAATATTAATAAAAAGAAGAAATAATAATAATAATAACAACATTCCATTTTGCAGTGAAATACCTGACACTGTGATTTACCTACAGGATTGTCTGAAGGTTCACCAAAATACAGACACAAAAATGGTTTCTCCCAAAAGCTGTCTCATGCGCTGTCTCGTCTTGGTCGTATTTAACGTGGGCACTTCCGGTGGATCTTTGTCCAAACACAAGCGCTTTGACGTTGGAATTATTATAGACTGGCTGCAGAAGGCTTTTGACAACACAATGGACATTGTTCTGACGAGTTCGACGCCTTGCTGAACAGAATAGGCAAGATGACCAAAGGAATTGCTAAGACGATTTTGGACAACTTCCGGTTGTTCAGCAACCAGCACCGGGACCTCGTAGGAGGCCAAGGTCAGAAGTTAAATCGCATAATGGAGGCACTCGACGAAAATATACAGCGAACAGATGAACCAAACGGTAATATATGCTACAGCATGACCATCATATCTCGAAATATTTCACATAATTTACCCATATCTGAAAATACACAATTTTATTAATATTGAAATTAGGTAAGATGATTGTCGTGTGCATGCGCCTGGTGCGGAAAATATGCTGGAACTGTAGAGTTGATGTGAGAAGCAGTTTAGACTGTCATTCACTATTACCACTTTAGGTGTTGAGATCAACTGCGTGGGGATTTTATGGACGTTTTGAACAGTGTGTTCAAGTCTTTTAAATGTGTGATAGTTCTTTTATATCATTTCAGGATCAGCATTCCCAGTTCTTTCAGTGGCGGCCACAGTACTTTCTCTACTCACAGCGATGATGATCGTGTAGTTGGGCCTACGTATATTGACAATCTGAATAAAATGTTCATGTGTCTGCACGTGTCGATTGATTCTGGTGGCCCTGCGCCTATACTATTGTATGTAAGCTCTTAACTTTTAAAAATATCCACGTACTTTTCATGATGTATTCTACCAAAGTTCAACCATAGCTGCAATTTAATAGCAACTCCTCCCGGGTTATATTAGAGGGTCGGCCCGAATACCGGTAGGTCTGTAAGTCTATCCCTATATAACTTCTTCGTCATACCACTTGTGCCGTTAAACAAGTAGGCTAACTGTAGGCCTAGTTGTTGTTCCCCTGCTTAGCGCTCAGCATTAAATGTGTAAATTCAAACAAATAAAAGCATCAAGACAAAACATAAATAGCCTGCTAAATACTTAATAAGAGAGCATAATTACATACAGGGGCGAATACAACAATTAGTAAAAGTGGGATGCAGATAGGCTATTTTTTATAGGGCTGTGAAAGTAAATCTGAGAGAACACTCCTCCCCATCCGTCCTTGGGCCCGGTATGTACCCGGAACTTCTTAGTGTAAGCATGTCTTAGTGAGATGTGAGATGTGCTTGTAACAAAGCATCAATGCACAGTCAATACACAATAGCTGGCTTCATATATCGTACTTGGTATTGTATTAGCATCATGCAGTCTCCCGCAGCGACGTTAAACTCCATATGAATTCACTCACTTATTAGCAGTCAATTAAAACACAGCATAGAATGTTAGTTTAGGTATTGTGCACTTAATGTTCGGAATTCTGAGTATATTGACTCACTGTCAATTTAGTTTGGAGTATGTTTCTTTGCGCTTTAAATACAAGTATAAATATGGGCCCGAGATTACGAAACTGTTCTGAGTACGATTTCATACTCAACACCGAATTTTGTTCATTAAACGTCATGTGACGTCATAACACTAGACTCACAGCATACTCTATGAATGGAGTCTATTTTGTGAATGAAGAATATAATCATTATACTAGTTGTGTACGTATGCTTTCTTTTTCACTATATTCCAAGAGTCACACTAAGTTAAACGAAACCTAGGTGACGGTACATAATCGTTTAACGTTAAGTTAAAACCGAGTTCGATTAAGTCTTATAAAAAGGTCCGAATAAGCCTTAAACGAGGTCTGAATCAGCTTAGGAAACAGGTCCGAATCAGCCATAGGAAAAGAGGTACGAATTCGTGATGTCATGGTTCAATACTAGTTTGAAACTAGTCCGACTCAGCTTGGAAACGGGTCTGAATCAGCCTCGAAAACAGGTCCGAATGAACCAAGGTCCGAATCATCTCGAATGTCCCCTTGCATTGCTATAATGAAGCAAATAAAAATACTACCATTATTCAGGTTGTCTATCGGGGTTGCAGTGGAATTATGTTTACCATACAGCGGTGGAAAGGTTTTTGGAAGTGCAAACATGATTTTATGTATGTCAAGTGAATGTACTTTGCAGTCGTAGCTATATATAAGGACTAGTCCAAAACAACCATAAATATATGTTATGTTATGCCTTTAAGTAGGGCACTGTTGAAAGGAATGTGAATGTATTCTAGTTATTCATTAAATATATATCGCGTGAATCCTATATATAGGACCTATATATACATCAAAACAACCCTCTCAACCATAAATATAGCAAGTGCATTCAATGTATACTTCACGTTCCATCCGTGAAAGATCACCGTCGTGCATGAACCGAGTGTCAGGATGACCTTTAACCGGAAGTCATGCCATCGTGAGTTAGTCATCTTGGAGTGCACTTGAGACATAGTTGTCCCTACATGCATGTATACTAGCATGCTATGCGATTGCATTCTAACTCTCATAACTGTTTTGTAAAACAACGAAAAAAGCTTCTGGTGAGGTATAAGCCTACTATTGGTTGTTGAAGATGTGTCTCATGATCATGATGTCTGTCCAATTATGTTTGTTGAACGTTATGCTTAAATATAGTGGAGTAAAAGGCTCTGAAATTATGTGTATATCGTATTGAATCGTACTGTATTAAATAAATAAGCCTTGTAATTCCATTAATTGTAAATGTACATTGGAATATAACTTACAATTGATGTATAAGCTTCGCGAGATACGGTCGTGTAATATCAAGTTCGTAGTCAACAATATTTTTATTCTTTTCTTTTTTTAATTGGGATTTAGAGTCGCTTTCTATAATATTTCACTTACTATAGTATATCACGACTTGTCAGTTTAGGACAGGAGGAAACCCACAACATCCGTAGCACTGAATATTGCAGTAAACCTGCGAGCACTGGCTGGTACTGACAAGACCAAGAATGATATCTGTATTGCCGTAGTACTGAATGTTGCAGTAAACCTGCGAACACTGGCTGGTACTGACAAGACCAAGAATGATATCTGTATTGCCACTCTACAGTGGGTGCATCTTTCGCGAACACTGATGCGGACCCACGGGTCGGAATTTGAACCTGGTTCTTTACTTTGCCTCCGAAGTCCAACGTTCTAACACACTATAATTATATTGTACGCTTAGCCCACTATATATAGTAGACTAAGCAGGCAGATTAATATTAACTAGTTGAATTATCGCAGTTTTTCTTTTGAGAGTTCAAATATATAGAAAATTGTTCATTCATATTACTTTGAGGTCGCATTTTAGCCTCCTATAACCGCTATTCGCATTCATTTGGGGTCGCGTTAATTTCTGGATTAACAGTACTATAGATCGAAATTATAATTAAATGATACAAATATTATTATAACAAGCGTATTCTTGTGTTATCAACGTTTTCCCCTGGCTTCTCAGTCTCTAAAGGCATACTATCACAGTTGATAGACCTGTATAATGAACAAACGAATTTAGATTTAGACTAATTAGTAATTACGTTTGATTTATCCACACAAAAGTTGTTATTTACTGATGTACTTAGTCCCCAGTAATCAAAATGTCAAAATGTTATCCAAATATTAATATTTTATATGAATAAATGGAACGTTCCGAATCAGCTCGAATGTCCCCTTGCATTGCTATAATGAAGCAAATAAAAGTACGACCATATTCAGGTTGTCTATCGGGGGGTTATAGTGGAATTTTGTCTACTATACAGTGGAAAGGTTTTTGGAAGTACAACATGATTTTATGTATGCCAAATTAATGTACTTTGCAGTTGCAGCTAAGCCTAAGAACTACTCCAAAATGATGTTATGCCATTAAATGTTATGCCATTAAAATAGTAGCGGTCTTCCAGGTTACTATTTCAGCAATACCGACGTCATTTAAATACTGTATCAAAGTAATTTTATAACAGCTGGAACCATAAATCTTTAAGGTGTATTTTCTAATCCTTCCTCCAATGTATTTGTGTGTGAATTACCATCCCAGAAATAAAAAGTGTTGTTTTAAAGTAAAAGTGAAATTCGTGCAATGCATGGTGCGGATATTAGAAAACAAACATTTTTCATTCATACACATACATTACTTACTACACGTATGGTTTGAATCATTCTTGTTTTAAGATGCGTGTATATGCCCTGAGTAAGTACATGACAACAACATTAAGCTAATAATTGAACAAAATGTCTGCGACCACCTTCCAGATTTGAAATACCGTTTCCATTTGTTGATGGTATCTGTGGGATGGATACTGATTAGCCTACTAAATTCGACCATGTGGGTGCCATAGGAATACTAATTTAATTATTGTCACAAACCTTCAGGAACATGTTCGCCTGTATAACCGTGTTAGTCCAAGTTGGCACTTATGGTTACGGGCTGCCCAGCTGAGGGGACTTTATAATTAAGGAATTGATGATCATGAGACATGAATTATTGTAAGTGGTAATTCCACGCTGCCGTGTTATATCATAACTCTGGGAATAGTTTGTATGAGTTGCTCTCTGACATTTTCCTATTTTGTTTCAATGATAGATCTATATTGATGATTTGATTTTAGTTCAGAAACACCAACTGTTTAACGTATCAGCTGTTCTTTATGTATACTTGTTAGTCCCGTAGCTCATTGCAACGTTTTAGGAATTCCTGAATATCCTCTATAAGCTCACACCTGGCTTTCTGTGTTTCTACACATAAACTCAAAACAATGTTTTAGCTCACCGTCTGTCAGTCAGCAGAAAAATAAAACTCCCTTCCTCTAGAATGAAGAATTGCAGTATCGCATAGCATCTTTAAGAGTCACTCAAAGACCTATAAATTTACGTCTGCATATTTGATAATTATGCGGTAGTAGTACTAGTCATAGTAGTAGTAGTAGTAGTAGTAGTAGTAGTAGTAGTAGTAATAGTAATAGTAGTTGTAGTAGTAGTAGTTGTTGTAGTAGTAGTAGTAGTAGTAGTAGTAGTAGTAGTAGTAGTAGTAATAGTAGTAGTAGTAGTAATAGTACTAGTGCTATTATTATTATTATTATACTTATTTATACACACAAACTGGATATCAACCAACCATAAATCGTGTTCTTTCTATGACCTAACTGTAATCGCAAAGTAAAATTAAATCTAATAATAAATTATCGTACCGTAGGATTGTTATGGCCGCTTATTTGCCTTACATTTCATACTATTTATATAATTCTAAGACATGCGAATGAAATACGTCCATATGTTGTCTATATCCGGACCATATTTCCCCCTCATGTTGTACATCTACAAGATGACACGAATATGTGAGACGGATGTGTACAAACTAGGTTACACCTACCACGTACAAGGAGCGCCACTATTCCGAATCAAAATGTCATACTGCACACATTTTATTATATTACATTCTAATATAACATACTAGTAATGCCATATTTCTTTCGAATGGTGGCATTTTATTGCCGTATTAATAATGTGACGCTTTGAGTATGCTGTGGAACTTGGATGTAGAGCATTGTAACTATATATAAGTGGGCATTATTATTATTATTATTATTAGTAGTAGTAGTAGTAGTAGTATCAGCGGCATCATCATCATCATCATTATCATCATCATCATCATTATTATTACTACTACAAGAATAGTATTACCACTACTACTAGGCCTACTACTACTACTACTACTACTACTACTACTACTAATAATAATAATAATAATACTACCACAAGGTATTAACCTTAGTTTACCCGTTTTCCATAACCGTATTGTGTTTATCTACATATGCATGGATATATATATATCGCTATACATGAGAAAGATCAACTCCAAAACAACAAATAACTGTGCAGGGGGCAAATTCAGTCTTGAAAACAAAAATATACAAATGTGGCGTCATGGTCGCCTGTGTTCAATTTCCTCCGAATATGTAGACCGCCGATACCCTTGTGCGTATTGAGCACATGCACTGGATGCTGTAGAACGTACGGTCATTCAGTTATAGTGTCAACAAACATCTGCTTTTAACACTGCGCCCGGTCAAATTATCACCGGAAGTTGAAATTTCCTTCACGGCTACCAGACGGAACTTTGCCCTTGTTATGTCTAAAGTTACTGCTTGACCAAAGGACGGTGTCCGTTCCACGATCCGGGTCAGTTGAGAAGATGGTGCGGCCCTGATTAAGGATATTGTATTGTGAGGTTACTGGAACTTCAGTGACTTTGTATTAAGACAGTTATCTCCATGATGGTTGCTAGGAGGAGACTTGCCGGTCAGGTAATATATAGAATAATATCTCGTTTATCATGTTTCTATGTAGTTATCTAATACTTACATTGTAGTACGATGTAGTCATCGGAGATAGTCTGAATACAATAGTTCGGTTGAAGAATGCCATATAACGTACAGATCGTATACTATAATTATAGGCCTACTACGTTTGTTGTTTTAACAACTTAATATATTTTCATATTAAAGCAACTAAACTGCATCTATAAATACATATTGCAAATACTATGATATAGTATATAGTAATGCCACTTTCTGGACCAGATTGTCAACCTATATAATATAATGGTGGTTCACTTGTCACCTAAATTGTTCAATATTACCGTAGTACACTGTAAGCATTACGTACTCTCTAGATAACGCTATACTAGTTATTGAACGTAGCCATGTAAATCCAAATTCCATTTTATTTTATGGTATTCTGCCACTGGCCAATTGTTGTAATTTCATCTTTACTATTGATACAATACTGCAAGTTTTCTTGTGGACGGTTTCCTGTTTTACATGCATGTACGAATACATAGATGTTCGTAATTTGCCACTTGTGATCTGCCGTCGATTGTGAGAACGTTAACGGTTATGATTACGTTTTTACATGTAGGCTATGCTTGTGTGTCTTATGACGGTCTTGGTTCCTACCATTGTAGGTCATCCCTGTCCTGGTGCTGTGCTGCATACTTTCTATAACCACAGGTAATAATACCTTATGTGAATGGTGTACAGAGATGGGTGGAACTAGTGTTGCTTCGTGTATTAGAGAGACATGGTAGAGAGAGAGAGCGAGTGTGTGTGTGTGTATGTGTGTGTGTGTGTGTGTGTGTGTGTGTGTGTGTGTTAATTGTGTCTCTCTGTGTGTGTGTGTGTGTGTTAAGTGTGTGTGTGTGTGTGTGTGTTAAGTGTGTGTTAAGTGTGTGTGTGTGTGTTAAGTGTGTGTGTGTGTGTGTGTGTCTGTGCGTGTGTATGCTTATGATGATGATGATGGTGATGATGCCAGTCCATGTATATACCGGTAGTACTAGTATCCACGCTTAGAAAGCATTAGCTCTCGTACCATCCATCTTAACCACAGTGTACCTGTAGTAAGGAATGAATGAATGTCAGTTGTTTATCAGTGTCCCACTAGAAAGTACGTATACCGGTATATTAGTTTTAACTATCACAAGCCTATATATATATATATACACTATAGTATTGAATCACTCAGAGTTCACGATAGTTCACCAAGACCAACGAACGGAAGAGTTGCGGAAATAAGCCAAGGTCTAATATGGATGACTGTGGTATGTGTCTGGTCACCAAATTCTATAGTAATACTTCGGCATACATCAGGACGGATCCAGACTTTTGGTTTAGGGGTGGGGGCGCTTATAAATATTTCAGTAACCTTTATTACACCTATTAAAGCTACGACAGCGGGTTTTAAAGCAGTAGCATGTTTTCGGAGGTATGTCTTCTGGCACATATTGTTCTGTCACTTTATCAATATCAAGTTTTACAAGATAAAATAGAGAGAAAATGAGAGAAGCGATCGAAAGAGAGAGACAGCTAGAAAGATAGATAGATAGATAGATAGATAGAGAGCTAGAGAGAGAGAGAGAGGGGAGAGAGAACAAATATGTTATCGAGGATGGTATTATTGTTGCTATGCATAATAGGCAGAGAAATCATACAGTATTATATATCCCTGCTAAGTTTCAGCAGGACGGGTTAACGCCAACTCCAATGACGAACAAAATGCCCCAGAGGAAAGATCACATCTCGCATACGATTCCAAATCAATCTCAGAAGGGCGTAAGTATGTTGTAGAATACGTAGAACCGGTCATCGACGACGGTGCTGGTAGGATATCACAGATACGCAATAAAAGAAGGGCGGTTCTGATAGCTGCAGCCAGGAAACATACGGAGAACGAGAGGCGACGGAAAGAAACGGAGAAACTTGTGCCCGCGGCGAGACTCGCGGCAGCCAGACGGCGAGTGGGCGTGGGGGCCATACGACGGGGACACATCAAGTGGCGGAAGTGGGACGATGAACGGCGGAGACAGAAATGGGAGGTAAGGAGGTGACTTGTACAATCAATTCCAGCCAGTGATGTCTGTGTACCTCTGACATTTTCCTTGATGTCTATATCTGTGCGTCTCTACTACTTTAGTTACTCTACACAGTAACTGTTGACATTCTTTATGCATTCTCTTTGCTCAAACGGAAAAAGGAAATTGATCCACATTTAGGATGTTAATGTTGGCTACTGAGATGTTGAAATCGCCAATATTTTAATATTTCATATTTTCACGTACGTAATGAATCATTAGCAATGTGCAATAAATTATAGTATAGGCCTATTCTTAACCTGTGTTTTTAAGAGTGACTGGTACACGGAGATTGATGACAACCAGGATAGTGACGGCAGACATTCCGAAGAAGGCGCCGGGCCGGATGGAGTTGGTGGGGACACTGATGGGGGAGGTGGAACACAGACAGATGCCAGACTTGGTCCCCCGGGACGATCTGATCCTGGACCAGAGGATGACCAGAGACGAGAGATGTTGAGGAGACAGAGGCAGGAGGAAGCTGACCGTCTGCAGAGAGGAGGTGAACCTGTAGGAACTGGTGTTGATGTTCAAGGCAGGAGGCCAAGGTTTGGACCCAGCGTCATAGAACGTGCGAGGCCTGTACGCATAACTCCAACACCAACACCAACACCAACACCATCTCCCAGAAGAACGTCACATCGAAACCCGTCTGCACGAAATAGTAAGCAGGCAATAGTGCACTTCATCCTCTTTTTAATTCGGATCGACCGAGCGTATATCCTCTGATCACGAGATGTCGTGAAGCATTTACAATTGCCTATGTGCGTGTATATATCGGTATTTAAATGGTACTTGTCAGACTTTGTAGAAAATTGTTGTCATGATTTCTTACATTTTTGAAAAGATTATCACTGAAATCGAAAATATAGTTGCAACCAACGTCTTCGACAAGGATTGGAGTGTATGAGTCCGCCTGTTACCTATTCATACTGGTTAAATAACATATATGCTGATGCTATGCCACTTTCGTCAGGCCATCTGAAAATTGAAAATTAAAAATAACTGTTAGTAATAATAGTATAACTGTATTCAAAGGATATTATTTTATTTTCTACAGGTTGCACAGACTGTGAAATTGCAGATCAGACGTACCCCGGCCACTCTAGATTCCAATACGAGGACAACTGCCTAAGATACCAATGTGTCTGTAGCTGTGACGGCACCCACGAATGTCCCGAGAGATACACCACTAAAATCTGCGAACCGGAACAGAGGCGCGTCGAGGAAGGGCAGACCCATCAATGCAGAGATTGCAATGCCAAGGGGCAGGTGATTCAAAGCCAGGCTTATTTTGACTTCCAAGATGGCTGTACTCTTTTCAAGCGCTGCCAGTGTTATTGCAATGGAAGTTGGGAGTGTTCTCCAAACAACGCAATGAACACATGTGGCAATAACCTGGCTCCTGACTCCAGCCGTCACGTCCACAGTAGCGCTGGGACTCCTCGAGAATGCCAGGACTGTCTGGTTCAAGAAAACACATATCCAGGAAACACAAAATTCCAATACATACAGAAATGTACCGCTACTGATTGCGTGTGCACGTGTAATGGGACAGTGAAATGTGACGGGAAAAGCACCACTGACACTTGTTCAACTTCATCTCCGACGACGCGATCCCAGCCTAAGATCATTATGTCAATAAACCGACATCACGTTGAAGTTGAAGAGGATTGCCAGCAGTGTGTTGTTGAAGGTACGAGCATTGACGGCCACTCCAAGTTCAATTTGAAGTACAGATGTTACTTAGACGTGTGCTATTGCCACTGCAACGGAAGGTATTCCTGTGTCAGACGACTCAGTTCCAACATGTGTGATTATGACACCGGGGTGGCGAAAGGAACCTATATTGAAGGGCACTGCCAAGACTGCTTCCTTCAAGGGAAGACCTACCAAGGAAACTCAACTTTTCAGTACGACAGTGGATGCACGGCGAGAGACTGCATGTGTACGTGTGACGGAGTTGTCCAGTGTAGAGACAATCCTTCTCGGAGTACGTGCAACACAGATGGAGCAACCGTCAAGCCGCTTCACGAAGTCTTCACTGAGAATCCCGACTCTGCGAACTGTGTTCATTGCGATGTCAATGGAACCGCCTTTGATGGTAACTCTTATTTTGACATGAAGCGTGGCTGCTATATTGAACTGTGTCACTGTCGGTGTAATGGAGAGTACACGTGCAAGCGTCACCGAGACAAGGCGCATTATATATGCAATGGTACGTCTACCCCGGAACCCATCACCACGGTCAGTTCTGCATGTCGGAGTTGTACATTAGAAGACAAACAGTACAATGGCAACACAGTGTTTAAACACAGAAACGGATGCACAGTGAAGAACTGCAAGTGTTCGTGTGCGGGACATGCCGAGTGCGATGAAACCTCGGCGATAAACGTGTGCGCGACCAGCCAACAGCACAACCAGTCAAATAGTATCAGCAATGTTCAGGTTGGTCGTGATTGTTCCGCGTGCACGGTGGATGGCAAGGCATTTGCGGGTGGTTCCGACTTCAAGTTAAAGAGAGGGTGCACCCAGTACCCGTGTCAGTGTAACTGCAACGGCAGGTGGGGGTGCGACACCGGCAATCCTGAAAATATTTGTGATAGTGATGGAAATCTACTGAGCGAGCATCGAGAGGACAGCTCGGATACGCCAGATGGAGGTCAAACCGGAAATGAGGACATGTCGTCCAGGAATGAGGAAACTCACCAGGACAACGCTAGGCCTACAGACAGAAGTGATCAGGACAAAGTTCATTCGTCGGACCTGCATCGACAAGATACCACCACGGTTATGTCCCTTGGTGTCAGTCTGGCCAAAGGCGGCAGACATGTACACGTGACCCCTGCTCCAGTCAGAATGACGACTGATTGCCGGAAGTGTGTAGAAGGCGACCAGGAGTATGAGGGAAACTCGGACTTCGTCCACTCGCATGGCTGTTTGGGCAGAAGATGCAAATGTACGTGTTTGGGAGCTGTGGACTGCAAGATTGAAGTCATCAACATCTGCACCACAACGGCCCCCGTCGACTCCGACTGTACGTCATGCCAGATAAACGGAACCACTGTAGCTGGGAACAGCGACTTTGAAAGCAAACAAGGCTGTTTCATCGACAAGTGTCGGTGTGAGTGTGATGGACGGTACACGTGTACAAAACACCACGACGAGTTGTGCAACGAGACCACAAAACCTGACCATGACGCGGATTTGAACGAAGAAAACAAGGGTTGTCGTCAATGCTATCAAAATGGGCAATGGTATGACGGTAACTCGACATTCCGACATACAATCGGCTGTACGGCAATACAATGTACATGCATGTGCAACGGCTCGGTTATCTGTGACGCTCATACCAAGACTGCTGTCAACATATGCACGACAGAATCGACCACAGGACACACCGGAGAGGAGGCAAACACGTCACCCGCAGTACCACAGGGTACCACATCTCCCGTGGTTCGTAAAGACCTAGCCGGTGCATGCAAGTCATGCTTAGTAGACGGGATTTCGTACGATGGCAATACCAAGTTCAAGTTGAAGAGGGGCTGTCTTATTTACCCTTGTCAGTGTAATTGCGGGGGGAAATGGGGATGCAATACCGCAAGCGCACTCAACATCTGCAACGAGTCGGAGGACTCCGAGTATGCAACATGCAAGAGATGTATTGTGAAAGGGAAGAAATATCCTGGTGGCTCGAAGTTTAGACTCAGAGAAGGGTGCCTTTCCTTCAAGTGTAAATGTTTTTGTGATGGAAGTTATGAATGTCCACCTGAAATGACTGCAAATCATTGTTCTGGGTCTACAGCCCATCCCGCCGTTGACATTTCCAATTAATAATCTCAATCATTCTTGAAATAGTTTTATACTTTTAACATTTGTAACCAACCAATCAATCTTTACTTACTACTCTTCATGAATACTAATATATCAAGTTCACTTTGTAGACTTTGTGACAGTATGACAAAATATATTTAAATGTCTACTGACCATGACAATCGCGTTATTCCTTCTATTGTCAATATACGTATTGAGATGGTATTCATCTTAGTTATTAAACCAATGAATGACTAGTTCTGTGTTGGACACTTGCAGATTCGACCGGCGCTTACCTTTGAATCATTTTCTAAATTGTAACGATTTACTTTACTGTCGGTTCTACTGGTTTCTTCCGTATAGGCCTCCATTGATACACGTTCCCTTGCAACAATGCCGAGGTTAGTCCTGCCATTGTTATCGCTTTGCTTAGCCCTCTCCATGCTGGAGGCAACTGGAGATGCCAAGTGTGGCAGTGCCTAATCCAGCAGGGAGAGGGTTAGAGCGTCAATCAGGAGGGTGATACGTAAATATATTTGGCTAGAGGGCACACCCATCATGGAAACACAGCGCATTATGCTTACTTTGACGGATGTTAAGTACGCATATATATTATATTGCGTTGTATTTCTAGGATGCGTCATTCAAAATAGTGTATTTGTTACAAGTTCAACAGCTTGTTATTTGCGCTGGGCATTAACATTAATATTATATAAATGGGATGGGGAAAAAAGACTGGTTGGCTCGGAGTCCATATAATGTTTGCAACTTTTGTATCCATGTTCTGTGGCATGACGAAATTCTAGTGAGCTAGCACTATCAGCCGTTGGGAATCACTTCTGGTACGAGCAGGATATATATAAACAAAATATTCATGCTGTACTGTGAGAGAAATAAGCTTGAAGGTGGATTTAGTAGACCACATTTCAATCAGTCACATCGCATGCAGATTTGTTTCACTAAAATTTACTTTGTGCTATCGATGGTTGAAGGTGTCCCATCTTTAACTTTCGAGGGGTCTTTTACACGAACATCTATTAGCACTAGGCCTACTATCAGGAATATTTCTTTAGTCTCTTGGCATGCGTTTCACGACAGGGGTGAATATTTACGCCGGGCATAACTCAGGACGTAAAGCACGTGCTACTTGTTGTAGCACAAACACAAACGAATTGCAATCCGCCACTTCCATTGCAAGAGACAATATTCATGCATTGTCTGAACTAATAAATATTATTCTTGGTTCATCATAATTTCCACAGGTAGTATACTGCTAACGCAAATGAGCAACATATATAGGTTTTGTTCTGGTGAAAACCGATGTGGCGCGATATAAAAAAAGCAACAAGTTTCACTCTACAGATAATAATTTTATGTTTATATACGTCTTAGATATATACTATACTGCTACCTTGGCATATCATACCTGTAGATAGTAACAACTAAAAATAGTATCATTATTAAGCAAGTCATAAATTAGATTGATGCATGATATACAGTATGGTAAATGCTTCAAATATATATATATAGTATTACTTGTTACATACAGTACGCTGCATATTTAGTACTTGGAAGTCAGATACGTAGTTGTATGTCTTCACAAACAAAGAATTAATCAGAAACTACAACTAAGTAGCAGATAGACAAAGCAGGTTCAGCATATGGAATAATCGTATTCTCATTCCATTTGTGTACCTATTGATATACTCCATCCTCTGACTTTTATACATAGGCATAGTGGTCTGGGTATGGAGGGTGTGTATACTCATGCTAAACATATATGTTACTGAGATATCTTTAACCATCTCCATACTGAAGGCTACCAGAGATGCCCTAAAGAGCAAGTTGTCTGTGACTAATCCAGGGAGAGGGTTAACAGAAGGCACTGTTTACAATACAAGCATGTTGATTCATCAGGCTCATGATTTATACATGCTGGTACAAAATTGAACGAGTTCTCGTTTGATTTCTCAGACATTAAATGAAACAAGTGGCCATTTATGTTATACATTAATCATGATTAAGCCGTTTGTAACATTTCATATGATTTGCTTAAATCTTTAGATGCCCTCATTAGTTCGCTTCTGTAGGTCAAAAGGTCATCCCACTTGTCACGTGAGCGAATCAGTTGGTTGTGCTTGTGGGCTTCATAGTGAAACTCTGAACCTTTCATCTCATACCTGAAAATGTTCGTCCCAAAAATTAAAGAAACATATTTTTTTTACAATCAAATAAGAATGTAATAACAGGTAGGCAATGTACAGCAGTGTTGGAAATTAAGAAAAAAATTAAGGGTGTCATTCTCCACAGATCATCCTTTAATATTGCAGATTTTCAAATGACCTCCAGACCCCCTTTAATTCGAAAACACTGTACAGTATATAAAACATAAGGCTTTGAAGCTAGTAGTTCTGTATGTTCAAAGTCTCAGATCTGGTATTAAATCCGTAGATTAATTTATATCTACAATATAGCATGAATGTATTTATTTTTTTTTCTGACAAAATAATTTATGTTTGTGGTTGTTTAAACCACAAACATAAATTATTTTGTCAGAAAAAAAATAATTACTTCCTTCAATTATATTCTCCTGTGTAACTGTACACGTGCAGAGTAATGGCAACCAAACACAGAACTACTATAAGGTCTACAAACTGGACTACCCAAGCCTTAACTTAAAGGTATAATATCACAGATATTTATGGTTGTTTTGGACTAGTTCTTAGCTATAGCTATAAGTCCATTCACTTGACATACACAAAATCATATTTGTACTTCCAAAAAGCTTTCCACCGCTGTGTCGTTGACAAATCTCCAATGCAACCCCCTGCCCGATAGACTGCTTCTAAATACATCATTCAATGGGGAAGTAACTCTAATATTTGCTCAAATTCTCACTTAGAATAGTAATGCATCACAGACAAGATAAATAGCGGAACGTTCACGTATTTAACATAAAATATCATTTGTTTTATAACTATTGAGTGCTGGGGGATAAGTACATCAGTAAATATACACTTTTGGGTGAACAAATCATGCATAATTAGTCTCAGATCGAAATTTGTGTCCATTATATAGGTCAATCAACCGTGATATTATGCCTATAAGCTGTTTCCATTAATACAGCTCGTAATCAGATGATTTAAACATATTTTATTGTACAAAAGGATTGGTACAGATGCAACAAGGAGTGGCATTCCAGGTCCTCTGTTTCATTAAAGCATTTAAGATTTTGATATGCAAAATCATAGACAGCGAGGATGAGGAGGTTAATTAGAAGTGACGACTCACCATTTGGGTTTGGGTCCACGAATCCTCTCTAGCTCCTCCTGCCGCTTCAGTTCCAGCAGATGGTCCTCCTCGATCTGAAGCCGTTCCTTCCTCAGACGTGCCAGCTCTTGCTGATAGGGGGTCGGAATCACTGCACTCAGGGAAGGTGCTGCAATAGTGGCAGATTAGACAGTCAGTCAGTCAGTGGGTGAGTGGTTGGGTGAGAGAGCGAGTGGGTGGGACGAGTAGGTAGGCAGGTGAGTCAGTGGCTGAGTGAGTTAGTGATGCAGTGTGTGTGTTAGTGAGTGTGTGGGTGGATGAGCGGGTGAGTAAGTGAGTGTGGGTGGGTGGGTGCATTGAGTAAGTGATTGAGTGTGAGTGAATGAGTAGGTGGGTGGATGGGTGAGTTTGGATGAATGTGGGTGGGCAAGCGAGTCTGTGAGTTGGGTGAGTGAGTTAGACAAGAGTGAGTGATCGAGTGGGTGGGTGGGAATAAGTGAGTAGCAATGATAAGTTGATAACATACATAAGAAAATGACTTCTTATTGGAAATCTTTCTCAATTTAACCATTGAATTTGTAGTAGTGTTCAAATATTAAATTAATAATAGTAAAAAATCAACAACTAAAAACAAAATACCGGTAGATTGAGAATACTAAATCTGTTCTAAAACATACAAAATATTTAAATTATATGTTTAAATAAGTGTGAGACTATTATCAAAACATTATTCATTAAAATCAATTTCATTTTAACAAATCTCTATTGAACGTACAAAAGTTATTCAAGCCTTTTCATGAAAGTGTAAAGTTTTTAACACAAAATTCTGTCCCTACCATTCATCGGTGCCTTTGATTTCATTGTCAGTAGTCTCCTGTCTTGTCTATAATTAGAATTCTCATTGAAATCGAGCAACTCTTCCGCACGAGCTGCAGACTTAGCTCGTCTTGACTTGCTCATCGAGATCATCCTGGACTTGGGCTTACATGGAGTTCGGCTGCGCCTCTGATGCGGAGAAGAGAACTCTCTCACAGAATTCCCTGCTGCAGCTTGTAGATAGTACGCCGCTCCCAAAGTGATGGGGAAATATCTTGCTGCCAACGAATCTTCATTGCAAAGTTCAACTCGACGATTTGACCCCACATTCTCATCGATGAGCTGACCCACTCTTCCTGTTGAATCTCCGACATGGGACGATGAATACTTGTGTTGGGGTCTAGTATACCACTCAGCCATCTCGGTTGGTTTAGGATTCTCTAAATCTTGATTACATCTCTGCATTAGTTGAGTCAGCTCTTCGTCAGTGATATTGGAGCATAGACTGTCATGGATGCTGGGATGATACATGCGTGAAACATCGGAATCCTTTCCTAACAGCGATTGCTTTAAACTTGCACTCATCGTACTGAGATTTTGACTCACGTTTCGAAGTGAATCTGATAATTTCTTGCTTTCGTTGTCATAGTCATTCAAGCCATGTGTTGTTGTTGTCAGTTGGGAATTTGAAATATAGCCTGGTCTGGACCTACGGAGAAAAGATAATTCCATAAAGTGACAACAACTAAAACTCATAATTATAGTAAGAGCAACTCAACATGCACACAACTCAGCCAATTAATCAAGTTAGATGGTCCAAAAAATAATTGGTAGTACATGTAGTTCACTACAAGCAACCCATGTGCTGTAAATGTGCAGAATTGTCACGAATATGGAATACAGGATGAAGTTATAAGGATGCTGGCCAAACCATGATACATTTCAGGCACATAGCTAGGGGTATTTTAATGTGGAAGTGCCAGTACTGTAACTGTACTATATGCTTATGTATTGTTTTTAAAAAATAAACTTGCTAGGAAATTGATGTGGAAGTGTCTACATATACATCTGCTAATACTAATAGTAATATAACAGAGGATCATGCCGATCCTGGGATTCGAACCAGAGTTGGTGGATTAATGTGAGTCCAATGCTCTTCCAAATGAGCCAGGCAAAGGGGCAACCCACAACGATTTTATTGGGTAGATCAACATGTGGAAAAGTAGCCAAGCATATAGTACTGACATGAGTATGTAATATGTGTTGCGGTTATGGTCATGGGGAAGCATGAATGCTATGATATCGTAGATATGGTTGATCAATTTATTTTAGAACTGTAGCTATAAGATGCCCCGTTTTATATTCTGGCACCCTATTGGGTGCCAGAATAGATAGCAAAATAAACGGGACATCTTATAGCTACAGTTCTGCAGCTATGGCTATGTGTGATTTGTCTGCGAAAACCTGTTCACACTTGTTAAAGTTGTTGAAGTTGTTTATGTTTCTGCTTTGCATGTCTATTTATCAACTGATCAAAACTCTCTGGAATATGGAATTGTAAATGTTTGTAAATGGATAGTAAGCCAATACCAGTATGATGGAGATCTTCCGCGCATTACAAAATCAGTATCAGGATTCATGTTGGACTGCTTTGCGTCCCAAAAGCAGACGACTTTATTTACGGAAGCTACTGTAACGATGGTGATGGAACTTGCGCATATAAACCGGAAGAGGTGTATAAAAGTTGCACTTTAGCTTGGAAGCCTAGTTGGGCAAAACTATTTTATTTCAACATTGTGTTGATGTCAATTTTGATCTACCATAACTGTATTGTTTATTGAGTACACACAAATGGCATGATGATACGGGCAGTGTATTTATATGTTAAAAACTAATAACAATAATAATATAATAACACATCCAAATCCGCTTTTTACAGTTACCCTCCTTTTGGACCCTAGCGGCAAAACTTGCCAATAGGAATAGATTACTCGAGTTAAGCAAAAGTGACATGCTAGTTTTCTTATAACGAAACTAGACATCACAAAATTACAGAACTATGTCTGATACAGAACGATTCGATGGGATGTTGCTTGGCATGGCCTCGCAGTGTGAAGGGGGAGTCCAGGAGGTAAGTTTTCCATCATATCCTTATGATTTAGTTGACAATTCAACACTATATGTGACAGTGTTTCAGTTTTCGTGAGATTTACTAATGGCAAAAGCAATGCGTAACAGAATCAGACTTGTTTTATTGTTTACTAGTTTAATTACGTGTTGATGGACCAAACTAAATGTATTTACTGCATTACCAACTGGTCGTGGTGGAGGTTTAATGTCACGTTATTTGTGACCAATCGAATCGGCTCATGTTATCTGGTTATGATGCATCAGTATTTATTTTTCAGTTATTGGATCTCCTCTTTAATTTCCTGGCCAGGAAGACAGATTTTTACATTGGTGCCGGTCCAGACACAGCTGAGAAGGTGACCTTTTACAGCAGTAAATCAGTCATTACAAATTAAGGGCGGTTCTGGGGTCATTTAAAAATCTGCAATGTTAAAGATGTCTCTATGACACACACACACACACACACACACACACACACACATAGTTCGAGATTCCTCTAACGTTACATGCTGGACATATGAGACTTTTTATATATGTATATCCAGTGTAACGTTAGAGAGCATAGCCTTATAACTTTTGATATATTCCCTCTACCTGGAGGTAGAGGAAGAAACAAACAAGAGTAGAAATGAAACGCGCACAAAATCGACTCACTCACCATATAGTAATGTGTTCTTGGATGATTTATTAGTTATAAAACACCCATCATGTTAACAGATGTACGTATCCATCCATGTTATCGTCCCGAGAAGTTCGTCTTTCAAATATCCCCCTTGCGCCAATTTTTCCGGGTTGATTCATCCTGAGTCGTCTCGCACAAGTCTTCGGGTCACCTCGCGCCAGGCATCGGGTCACCTCTAAAGAATTAATTTGATTGGAAGAAAGTCATTGAAATGATCAAAGGGATGTATGAAGAGACAAAATAAACAATATTGACAAAAATAAACCAGTTGTTATATTTTTTGTTTAATTATGACGTCAAAACAGCAATCGGCCATAATCAGACAGTTCTGTTGGTTAGCCGAGTGGTCATTTCACGTGACATCCGGCTTCGATATTTGTGTTCTCTTGACAGACACACATGCGTTTGAGTTGTACATGTATTTTTTGCCATGTCATTAAATCAGTATTGTTGTTCTAATGTTGCGGATAACATTGCATGTTATGTAAGAGTTACATCCACACTTTCCGAGGTGTATCGGTAAATATCCCTACAGCTTTGGTCGTGGGGCTTCCGAGGAGGTTACATTTCAGCAAACAGTTTTATTTGACCATATCGTTTAAAGCAGATTATTATTTCTCTGTAAATCTTTTGTCTCAAACATGGTATTTGGTAAAGTAACCCTTAACTGACTGTTCTATTTTCAGCAACTTGATATCATCACTCCCTTCCAAATTTACTTTAATCCTGATCTGATCTTCAGAAGCTATCAGGTAAGATTTAGACATGCTAATTCACTAATTTCACATGCTGTACTGTGCATGATCCTGCCCGGTGTAGTTCTCATAAAAACAAAGAGATATGGGACAAGTATTTGATTGTTTAGTTTGAAGTGGAGCAGACTTGTGTATTGTGCTCAGACTCTTGAACATTAACATGTTGAAACAAGTAAAGAGCCTTGAATTGCACCATATAATGGTATTATTTCTGTACAGTACAAACATAGAGCACTCCTGAATTTCAATGTTGCCATTTTGATCTCCAATGTAAACACAAGCAATATTATTTCTTGATTCAACCAGTTTACTATGCTTAAATATTATGTTTGAATAATTTAGCATTGCAATTTTACAATTTGACAGATGTCTGACAATGCACAACCCTTTTAATTTCAGTTATGGAGACTCTTCACAAATTTCTTGTACTTTGGGCCAATTGGATTCAACTTCCTGTTCAACATGATATTTGCTTATCGATATTGTCGGATGTTGGAGGAGGGGTCATTCCGAGGTCGCACTGCTGATTTCTTCTTCATGTTCCTGTTTGGAGGATCATTCATGACTGTATCCTTTGCCTTGCTCAAAGCATTCTTAACAAATAGGTTTTATTCACTGTCCGATTGCAAGGGAGCAAAGCTATACTAAATTATCGGTAAATACATCTAGATAAAGTCATGATAGTTGCAACACTTTGATTTGTTGCTTTTAATGAAACCAGGCATCCTTGAAATAACATTTCTGGGAAACATCTTTAGATCTTGAACCATGAAATTCCACACTACGAAGATTTACCAGTATAATATGTTAATTGTATGTTTAGTGTTGTACACTTGTGGCAAAACCTTTTAGTTTAATGGCATGATCTGAAGCAATTGTTATGTGTAGTTTATTACTAGTCATTCTACTGCAAAGGTTTAGCCAGTGTCTAGGTGGGGTTAACTATAATACTAATATTGTGATAGGAATTTAACGTTCAATAGCAAAATCTTAAACAGGATTCTGGATTCACAATGGTTAGTCCTCACGGATGATGTCAATTTCAGGTTATCAATGTATTTCGTATTGGGTATGTATGATAAGGCAACCGTCTCGACAGTTTTTAGAGAACATTTCCGTAAAGTTGATTACATTTACACAATCCTATCAATATATTTTCTGTAAATTGTGATAGTGTTGTGATATTAGTTTCTACTTTTACAAACATATCATGAGAGTTTAAAATAACTGTGATTGTCACCCTAGAGTATTAAGATATATAGTTTATTTTCTGCAAACTGCTATTAGTGGCAATGCAGCTATTATCCTTGGTCTGTCAGTACCAGTCAGTCCTCGCACGCTTACCGTACTGCAACATTCAGCTCTATGGGTGTTGCAGTTTTCCTTCTGCCCTGTATAACTGACAAGCCTTGACATCTTATAAGACAGTAAGTTAAAGAAGTTTGAAAGTAAACCTAAAATCCCAATTGAGACCTTGCTTGTGACGTCTCCCAACACGTAACACATCACACAGCACTGTGGGTGGCAAGACAGTGGGATTTTCCGCCGTTGCTCATGTCATCAGATTGTTCCCTGCCACCCAAACCGCTTTCTGCCATCCAAAGGAGTTTCGTGCAAGGCCTCAATTCAAATGACAAAAGCTAATTGGTCATTATCATATTGTCCTTAACAAGTAACCAGATAATTGCTGTGTTTGTAAATCTAGTGTTTCTTGGAAGCGCATTCACCATCATGCTGGTATACGTGTGGAGCAGAAGAAATCCCTACATCCGAATGAACTTTTTTGGTCTCATGAACTTTCAGGCACCATACTTGCCATGGGTGCTTCTTGGATTTTCTTTATTGTTAGGAAATTCTATCATTGTTGATCTCATGGGTGAGTACGGCTTCTTTGACTTTGTCACGATCATGGTCACACTGATTCAGGGTCGGATAATTTTACTTCATTCAGACAGCCAGTTAACCAACCACATGTGCTAAATCATGTTAAAAAGTAGGTTGCCCGCAGTGCAATTTTAACTTACCCCTGTACGTCGGGCATATGTTAGTCCAGAGCCCTGTGTCAACCACATCGTGGTGGAAAGCTTTTTGGAAGTACAAACATGATTTTATGTATCTGAGTGAATGCACTTTGCAGTTATTGCTAAGAACTAGTCCAAAACAACCATAAATATCTGTGATATTATGCCTAAGTAGTTAAATTATTTGCGATTATTATATTGATTTAAACAATATTTATTCTCATGAAAGACATTACACACAAAACATTTAACAATACAATAATATACATAAATCATGAGGGGATTGACAAACATGCTGTAGGCAACTGGAGATGCCATAAATAGCATTGCCTGTGTAAAATTTCAGCAAAAAGAGGGTTAAATAGACACATAAATATGATCTTTATTCTTTAATATATATATATATTTTTTAAATTTCGGTTCAGATCTACTTTCACTTATATCACAGCTTGTCAAATTTAAATATATTTCTAACTCTCTAAAATATTGTCGACTGACTCACCATTTGGTAATATTGAACCAGGTTATGAACATATTCGTAGTTGTCTTGTGCAATAGCTCTCCGACAGATGGATGGTTTGGCATTTTCCTGAAAATAAAATCAAAACAATCTGTAATTTGAGTGTAACTGCGATGGTTTGTTTGTTTGTTTTGTGGTTTTGTTCCGCTTTCAAGATTCTTTCACACATATCGCAGCTAGTTAGTTTAAGACAAGAGGAAACCCACAACTGAATGTTGCAGTAAACCTGCTAGCACCAGCTGGTACTGAGACCAAGGATGATGATAACTGCATTGCGTAGCTTCTCAATAACTTTCACAAACATTGATGACTGGCTCCCTAGTACCTTTAACTCCGAAGTCCAACGTTCTACCACTGTGCTACCACCCGCCCTGTGACTGGTAATGGTTTCTCACCAGTATAGAGAGCAGTTCTTGGAGGTATTCTATGATGATGGACTCATCTTCGTGCAGCGCCCAGCTTCGTTGTTGCGAGTCGTCCTTGCAGGAAGTCAGCTCTGAAAATATCACCTCCAGTCGGTCTGCATCGTGACTGGCCTCCTCAGCATCCTGGTCTGCCTGCAGTCACAAGTCACTGGTCACAACTCACGAGTCACCATGTCAAACCAGCCTACACTTTGATCTTGATGTATTACACTAATGTACATTGTGTTTTTTCCCCCGTAAACTTAACCAGTCATCAAGTGCATATTTCTCTTCTCAGAGGAGCGGTCAATAAGGGGAATACCCCGATTCTATTCAAATTTTTGTATTTCTTTTTTTTTTGTATTGGGGTTTAAAGTCGCTTTCTAGAATCTTTCACTAATATCATGACTTGTCAGTTTAGGGCAGG
>JAUTBV010151906.1:0-10592 GCA_032361325.1 Lepetodrilus fucensis | reverse complement strand
TCGACTCTCGTTGCTATGGCAGCAGGCGACACTAGCACAGCAAAGTGCCATACCAGTAATTTGATGCTGCTTCATGTAAATAGGGGGGTAAGCTGACATGAAATAACCCGAGATTCATTCAAAATTTGGTAACATAAACTGGTCAAACATCTAAATGTGCTATGCAACGAACGCAGGATTACCTCCCCTACCTCCACAGCTGATAATTTCCCATTGTGACGTCACATGAAACGTCACGATATAAAAGTCCTTCATAGCAACAACTGAAAGCCTCACTAGCAACCGTGCAACCGTGTTATAATGTTGACGATGTATTTTTGTGGTTTACATACAGTGCAATGTAGGTAGCAATGTCTATTGTTCCATGTTCAAACCATGCCGTATCGATACTAATTAAGCATAACTTTGATTGGCAAGCATCTAATGATATATCTCCGATTGTCACCAGGAATGACCCCTACAAGACTTCCCAAGGCTATTACCTGGGTCCAGTTCCATACTACAATCGTAACTATCACAGGCATTAGAATGCAAAATGTAACTGATATAATATTAGGGTGACATGAATGAATGGCTTAGCAAGTAATGTCCGTCACGATTTGGCTTAACTGACCGAACACCGAATCTGGGAAGTTTGCAAACTGATGTAAAATTATATAACATGGCAATCTTGAAATAGAGATTACAGTCAGAGGATAAAGGGATGGCTGCAGTTAATTTAACTATCGGTAACTGCAGTAGGCAGGAGGGTATATAAGAAAACAGAAACCTAGACACTGGGGTCTGCCCCGACTGTCAGGTGGAGAAAATAAACTTGGTGTGAATTGGCAAAGCGAGGGTCCCTTCTCTATCTCCTGGATTCAATTGATGATGATGTAGTATTCCGCTGCACTAACATACAGCAGAAAGCTGTTTGGGATACAACATAACAAGTGATAACTCCTATACGTTACCAAGCTACAATCAAGCAGGAGATCAGTCATCGAGTCATCTACAACACAGCTACCTACCAATCTCATCATTTCTTGCAAGGCCGAGGCTTTCGATGGATTTCCGCTAAAATGTTGTCCCTGTGATGCCTGGGGAACAAAATTGTTTGAATACAGACGATACAAGACACAGCAAGGCTGACAAAATGCTTTCTTTTTGTTATTTTTGTTATTTTATTTTTAAATTGGGGTTTAGAGATGTTCAAGATTCTTTCATTTATACCACATATCAGTTTAGGGCAGGAAGAAATCCACAACATCCGTAGTGCTGAATGTTGTAGTGAACCTGCAAGCACTGGCTAGTACTGACACACCAAGGATGATAACTGCATTGCTATGTTACAGACACACAACCTAAATAAACCCCACAAAGGCAACTTTTGTGAACAATGACGGCAGGCCGTTGAGACACGATTTGAATCTGGCTCCAGGCTAAATGCTAACACCTGTCCCAAAAATGTTTTCGTAGGGAACCAAAATAAATTATTTATAAATATATACTGGATTATGTTACTTTTTCTATTGGCGGGTATGTGAAGAATATTTTGACTAAGTATTATTTTATGCAGAGGGACGATGTTCGACAGAAGGAACAGGTAAAAAGGCTCGATTTGCACGTGCTGATCCTCTTCTTCACATACCCGCACATGCAAATTCAGCCAATGTGCCTGTGCCTTCTTTCGAACGTCGCCCATCTGCATAAAATAATACTTTCTCAAAATATTTGGTGATTGTTATATAAACAGACTTTTTATTACTGGTGCAATATTTTTAATTTTTTTAATTTTTGTTAGGTCAAATGAAATAAGAAAATGGAGTTTTTGTTTGTTTTTCATTCCATGAAGTATTTACCGAGATAATCTATAAATAGGGGTGTCAATGTATTTCATGCCAAACTATAGTATTTGATGTTGCAATTCTGAGAGTTGACAAGTTTGATCAGTAGCACTTAATGCTTTTGTTCTTACTATCGTTAAATAACAATGTTCTCTTACGTTGAAAGGATTTTACACCAATGGAAGAACAGAAAAATAGAAGTGTCCGATAGTGAATGTTGTGTCCTGCAGTCATTTTAAGATGGCGACATAAATTCCAAGTTAGGTATTTTTGATAACATAGTTCGGAGCAGATCTGTATAGGTTTGAGCAGTTATGACTTGTGGCTACATACTGGAACTGCACAAGTTAGGTATTTTTGATATAAAGTTCGGAGCAGATCTGTATAGGTTTGAGCAATTATGACGTGTGGCTACATACTGGAACAGCACAAGTTAGGTATTTCTGATAGATAGTTTGGAGCAGCTCTGTATAGGTTTGAGCAGTTATGACTTGTGGCTACATACTGGAACAGCACAAGTTAGGTATTTTTGATAGAAAGTTCGGAGCAGCTCTGTATAGGTTGGAGCAGTTACGACGTGTGGCTACATACTGGAACTACACAAGTTAGGTATTTTTGATAAATAGTTTGGAGCAGCTCTGCATAGGTTTGAGCAGTTACGACGTGTGGCTACATACTGGAACGGCCTCTCCAAGCATGTACATGAGCGTGATGGCCATCTCCACATCCTTCAGCTCCAGGGCGTCCCACTGAGGCAGAGTCCGTGTCACCAGGTTGTGCACCGTCACGATCACTAGCTCAGAGTCCTGTACAGGAAGTCAGTGATATAACTGTATGTTAAAGTGACTCGTACACCAAAACCAAACTTATAGAGCTGATGATCATGCACCACATAGTGTGATTGATTCCTTCTAAATGACCTGCTCATGTTAAGTTGTTTATTTACGTAAACTGTTAGGTGAACAGGACGATACAATGGTAGGTACTGACAAGATAACTGTATTGCCACTCTACAGACGGTGCAACCTATCAATAACGCATCAGAAAGGTAACTTTCCCGAACATTGATGCCGGGGGCCCCTGAACGGGATTTGAACCTGTAACCTTTGGCTCCGAAGTTCTACCACTGTGCTACCACCCGCCCTTGTTGCCTATTACAATTATCTTTTATTTTTGTAGTGAACACATTGTTACTGCCCAGTCCACTGGTAAAAGGTGGCAAACAAAGATCTCACCAACTGTGCCATGCTGTTAAAGATGACCTTCAGCTGCTTCCTGTACTCATGAAACATGGCCTCCTCCTCTCCCTGGGGATCATGAAAATAACTTCATTCATTTATTTATACGGTAAACTATTTAGAATAGATCTGGTAACACTAACATTTCATTTACCCGACTGATATATCTTAGGCCGTGGGCTACTTCACCACAATTCTTATTGCCACAAAATCCCATATATTGTGGGTAAATAATTGCAAGATGACAATTTCATTATATTGTACCTTTATTTTACTCAATTAAACATTTGAATAATGACGCAAAATGTTCAAAGTTTTCAGTATGAGAGATTAGGGTATTTTACCCATATATATTTCATATCGCCAACTTCATATAATTTTCACATGCCATTCACTACTCACCTCTTGATCAAAGTTGTACGATTCGTCATACTTCATCTTCTTGACAACAGTGTACAATAGGCACTGGAATAAGAAAACCATAATAAAACAGTCTTTATCTTTTGACTACTAACTATACAAAAATTAATCACAAACCATTCTAAATTCTAACAAATAATTTCTAGTGTCATACAAAATCAGATTTTTGTTGTGTTTTTTGTTTGTTTGTCAAGCCATTAAGTATTTACTGAGATATTAAATCTACAAAATTTGGGTGTCAATGCATTTCATGCCAACTATAACAAAGTTTATTCAACAATATGATAGTAGTCCGGCAGCCAAACCCAGTTTTTGGCCTGAACATAAAGGTTTTTTTTAATGATTATTACCAAGGAAGGTCCCTTTAACAATAATCCACTTGACGCCACCTTGAAAAAGTTTAGCATTTTTTTAAATTGCAATTTAAAATTTTCATTAATTCTGTGGACTTTGATTATCCAGCCAACAAAGTTACTTTAATAAATGCTCATATTGTAGTCTGTTGTGGAAAGGAACATTTTGCAAGAACATCTTGGATTACCATATTATCTGGACTTTAGTCGCAAAATATGCATTTTGGTATTTGGCACAATTGTCACGTGCCATTGCATTAAAAACAATATGGAAACACATACAAATCACGATTGTAAATAAAATATATGCATTTACAAATTAATAATTGACTGCAAACCAAAAACATCCCAGAAAAACAAGTGGTGCGTTTTCATAGTCTTTCAGTATATTATTGGTTGCCAATCTAAGTCTATATCAAACTGAAATATTGTGGATCAATGATCTAACACAACATTAAAGAGTTAATTTGCATCGGGAATGTTTGAAATAATATCCTGTGAATTTAATGATGAAGCCCTTGTTAACAATTGTATTGTCAGTTGAACCAACAAAATATGGGGTGCTTCTAATAAACAGGAAGCAAGTATTTTCCCAGGGTTTTTATTTGAGAAAGGGGAACGTACAACACATGGTAACATATACAAGGAAAGCTATGATAAGCGTACACAAGTATTCAATTTTTATTTAATTTCAAAAGAAATAATCATGCCACTTGAAAATAAAACATCTTCACTAACCTCAATGTTTTCTCGTTGTTTGGGGGACATTGGTGCTATTTGTTTCATAGTATTGATGTATTCCTGAGCAAAATTAGCAACAGCGCCAGAAACATCATCGTCTTCATCAGCAAGGAAACGCAGCATGTGTGGGACTTTGGCCTCCAAGGCTTGCAGTGTTATCTGAGCATTCTGTGTGTCACCAGACTTGGCTAGCCTGCAATACATGCATTAGCAAACATTAAAACTACAACTTTACGAATAGGGCTGTATACCATTTGGATTCTTACAATACTGATACCGAAAAGTGATTACAAAACCGTTACATTACGATTCCAATGCCTATATCTATGGAAAAAAATATTATCTTGGATGCATGTAAAGCAATTTATTTTCCATTTAAGCAGTTAAAAAGTTAAGTAGAAAATGATAGTGACAGTGATTGCCTTATCATATATCCCTCCAGGGTGTGCAGTCCAACTATTAACACTTGTGTGTTGTGGTCTCGTAATGCACTGTTGTGTGTGTTTCGAGTATATTATTCATATATTCAGGAGTGCGTTATTACACAAATCTCACAAAGACTATTGATATAGTTAGTTTGGCATGAAATGCATTGACACCCCTATTTCGTAGATTACCTCAGTAAATACTTCATGGAATGAAAAACATTTTTTAGGGTTGGTGAGGATCGGACGAGAACACATTTGGTACACACTTCAGCGTTTGCAACTGAGAACACGAGATCACGATCCTAATGGGTTCGCAGGCAACTCGTGAACGGGGTTTAGAATACGCCCAATAGCAATGTCTATGGGCGCTGCCATTTTGAAAGTGCCACGTGATACTCTGTCATCGAATGCAGATTTTGGCGCACATGAGCTTGTGTCCGTATCTATAAACGCTGATGCAAGCGCGACGCAAACATCCGTGTGCACTAGCTTAAATGAACAATATGAAGATAAACTTTTTTATACAAATTCTGTGCCTCAGATTCTTTTGAATCCAGTGTGAAGAATTTACTAAAAAGGGGCCAACATCAAGTTTTCATTATGCTTCACTCATCAGTAATCAACAACAGCATCACAATAACATTACTCACTTTTGCCACGACATTAAAAGAGCAATGCCAACTCCATTTATCAACTTCGACAGCTTTGCCAAGAAATCTCCTTCCTCATCCTGAAAAACAGTCACAAATTCTTAAAAGGACTCGGACATACAGATGATTTTACCTATGCCCATTTTTATTATTGGTCATATGTAACATATAGAGAAATAATTGTAAGAATCCATGCTTTCAGGCATGAAATGCCACACAAACCATCGAAATACGCCATTTTACTTGACGGATGTAAACAATCACATGTCTTGAAAATGGCGATGACTTCTCATCAGCATAGGTTTCCTGAACATCATATCAATTCACCATGATCCTAACCATGCCATCATCTTATTGCAAACCACATACTTATTGTAAACCATGTTCCTTGTATACGATCTGTACTCATGTGAGCCCCTCTATAACTATATCACACCAAAATGAGGCTATCCCTGCAATAGTGATAAATGGTGTCACCACTGCTGTGTGACTATGCAATGGTGATGCACTTACAGTCTTGCAAGTACCCGTTCACACTTTCCTGAAAACTGTTCATTTGCGGAAACAGTGGATGATGACTGTGACTGACTTGGTTCACTGTTCGCTTCTTTCATAATAAATTGTTCTGTTATCGCTAGTATAGAAATACAATGAAACGGCTAATACCAGGGATAGAACTTTACCTTTTATTGATGCCGGGTTTCAACTCCAACCCACTACGACCCGCACCGTTACCTTCCATAGCTACTAATCTGAATAATGATTCAGTCTCATTAAAATAAGATCCAAAACTAACGCTCAAACAGATATAAATGATACTCGCTGCGTTACGGTCTCAGGAAATCGCCATACAAGCGGCGTCAATTTGAACTCTTGACCGCAGCCAATCACAGTCTCGCCTAACTAAACACTCAGCTTCGTTTGCACAGTTTAACTTAAAACCAGCCACTGATTGGCTAACACTGCCTAGAGGAAGCATGTGACCAGAACATTGTGTGTGCGTTAAGGTGAAGTAACAGGGCAATCTGATGTGAGGTAAATGCTGATTCCGTCAGATCTCAGTTGGGCTGAGATCAGATTTTAATTTTAAATTTCTACTAGTCCTTTAACATAATGAGAAAGTGTTCGGGCTAGTGGGATAGTATCTCTGTAATACATCTAAATAATTTCATTAAAATTGGAACACTTGAAAATGCTATGGCAAATATATGCGTTTTTTGTAGGATGGTTTGAAACGTTCATAAAATGTAATTCCAATGCATTTTTGTGTTTTTGTAGATTTTATTACAAATTTGAGTTTGTGTTTTTCCAGACACCAAATATTGTCTTTCTTTTAATTTTCACTGATATACATAGCAGACAGCACATCCTAGCATGATTATTTCAGAAAGGAAACTTGTACACACAGTGATATCAGGCCGGTGAGGCAGGTTTCAAACTCAGGACTATGGAGTACCACTGTGTTAACACACATTCCATCATTCTTTGTCCTCGTTGCATTAAAAATAAAATTGCATTAAATAACATGAAAATTTACAAAACTAATTTGTCTTTCTGCCATGCTTGAGACTAACCTGTGGTGGGCTGAGAACGCCAGCGTTGTCCAGCAGTGACATGAAGGACTCCACCAGCTTGGTCTTACTGACGGGGTCCATGCCCTTGCTGATGATCTCGTGTATGCAGTCGCAGGCGCTCTCGCGGACCAGATTCAGAGAGAGGCAGCGCATCAGTGCGGCAACCATCTTGTCATTGGCTACCAGGCTGATGTCGATCCACGACACATATTTACCAATCACGTCCAGACACGTACACGTGACCTCAGGCTTGCTGACCTCATAGCTGGTCTGGAAGAACACAGGATCATAGATGTTGAGACATCCTCAATAACATTGTACTGATTTCAACTTCTTCCAATGAACATTAATACCTGTAATAAGTTGATCTCAACATATAACCAGGAGAAATTAGATATCCTCAAATGCATTGAGAGCGTACATGGCAAAAAATAACTTCAATAATATACATAAATAATAATAATAATAAATAAAGTCCATTTATAAATGCATGCTCAAAGTGCGAAGATAAATCCTTTAACACTAATCTTAGATTCTATTTAGCACATAACTCTAGAAAAACTATATTATCAACTTTCTGCTGCACGCTCATATTGACTGGTGCCCTGTCGCCTGTGAAGCAGCAAGCGTGTGTTAACACAACATAGACAAGGAACCTACATGATATTGCACTAGTGCAAATATTTATATTTATTGAATGGGTGTTATTGAACTCCAAAATTCTATTCTGTGATAAAAGCTGCTCCTACTGGTTTCAGCCAGAAGAGTTACCCCTTTGGCTCATTCGGTAGTGCTTTGCAATCCAGCAACTCGGGTTTGAATCCCAGGATCGGCAGGATCCTCTGTTACACATACAGAAGGACCCACCTTCGCTAACAAATACTGACCATTATCTGGTACCAGGAGTCTGCCATTTCTCTGGCACCATGGTCCCGCATTGTGTCCTTGATCACAGTGTTTCTCTGACTTTCCTGAAAAATACAGACCAACAATGACAAGGTCAGACATAATTTTGAAGCCACGATATGGTCTCTCATCATCAGAACATGCAAAACGACTCTTTCCATGTCCTGATGCTTTTCTTTACATACCCGCAATAACAAATTGAGCCTATTTGCCTGTTTTCTGCGGTATAACCAAAGTGGCGTAGATAACTTTGAATATACCATCAGGTCACATAATGGCTATACATAGGCAATGGTAAGTGTAATAAAGTTGATGTTCGTATTAAGAAAGATAATAGGTCGCTAACGAGTAGTCTGTATTAAGGTTCAATGGAACATCCTCCACTACTACGAACCTCTACTACTACGAACCTGTGGTGTGTGGACTATCTCGCGGTCCACCACTTCACTGTCAATGGCCAGGAGAATACGAAGATACATGTCCACCGCAGGATGACCGAGAGCTAGAGTGGACAGTAGGTCTGTGAAGAAGCGTGGCCATCGCTGGGGGTAGTCCACAATGAATGCAAGCGAGATAATCTGGGCAACTTTGTTGCGCAAGAAACTTTTGCTCTGACTGACTTCATTTCCCTGGGGGAATAAAAAAAAAAAGGTATCGAAATAGCGTGGTGTTTGGCCCGGAGAGGTTGGAATCTGAGATCCGACGAAAGCCGGTTCCTGCTCCATGGCAGATGGCCGATTGAGAGTTTACATATGACCTATGACCCCGGATGGTTGAAGTTCAGTAATGGTTTGGGGTTGCCTGTTACTCTGCACCTCCATACTTATTGTGCCTCAGATTTGGGCTCAAATACAGCATTTTGGAATTTTTCTCAGAATCATGATTACAATTTTAAACCTGCTACACTTGTTTTGTTTTCTTACTGTCAAAGATGTATTCTTGCAAAACGTATTTGTTTTTTCCCGAGGTTATGTTATCAGGCTTTCAACGCTTGTAATTTTGTTAATAATGAAATCAGACAACCTCGAAAACAAGAATCCTCAAAATCTTTGTGTCTCCAACCTCGATAACTTCGCACCTCGAAAATGTCCCTGTATACGATATTATTTATTTATATTTATTTATTGCATACTAGTATATTGAATATTAAACCTTGTTATGCTGGAGGCAACCAGAGATGCCCAAATGAGCATTGCCTGTGCTTAATTCAACAGGGTGAGAGTTAATCCATTGAACACTTGAAGTTACATTTGATTCAATGAATATGCACCTCAAGTCAAACTTACCTCCATTTGTAGACAGGCATTGATGAAAGACTTGACATTATTGTGGTCTTCTTGACTGGAGTGCAGGTAACTGAAGTCAACAAATAGACAGACATACAAGCCATTGGTAGATATTCACGATTCTTGATACTTCATACATGAACTGATACACATATCAAAATTTACAGTACAAGAACCTACTGGGGCCCTATTCTTGAAACGTTCTTACGATCTTCTTAGCCTAAAAACGTTCTTAACTTTATCTTAAGGATACCTATATAGAATGAGCTATTCACGTTCTTAAGCTAAGAAGATCTTAAGAAGTTTCGAGAATAGTACTTCTGTGCTGTCTGCACCACCTCGCTAGCGAGTACAGCCTGCACACTGTCAGAGAACTGTGTAACACGTTCCTTCGACAAAAGTGTCTGTCCGGGGCACTCGAGACAGTGTGCAGCACTCAAAGGAATGCTCCTATGTTATCAGTGCATACAGTACTCACTTCCGCTTGAGGTAATGTTCAACCACTTGTAGGCAAAAGAACTTCACATGATCATTGCTGAAATACAAATAGTTAAACGTGATAGAATGAGGAATTGGCTGGATATTATACACAGACAAAACACCTCTTATCATCGATGTTCTTCTTCAAAGGAGCCACTTCAAGTGTACAAAACCCACTTTCAACACAATTGAGTGAGTGAATATAGAGTTTAACGTCGCTGCGGGACTTTCAACACAAAATGAAAGTACCAGCATAGATGAAAACCATATACAGCCTCGGGAAAACACAAACAACCCCAGGGATTGCCCTAGCCAGTACATTTTGGGAGTCACAATGACCTCCCCGTTATGTTTTAGTCGGGGGTCATTCATGTGGTTTGGGGAGTCAATGACAAATTAACAATTACATAAAATCAAGCCATATATCACTCACCAACTAGTGATAGCATACCCTCTAGGCAGCAATGTCGATTGGACAATACTTTGGACCATTAATACACATGGGTTTTCCAGTAATAACAAATGCGATACTGATGACCGATATCAGTGTATTCTTAGCTTATCGTATGAAGAAAGCTGAGCTATAATTTGACTTATCAACGTTCCCTTTAGAAAGTATACATCATTCTGCATTTAACACAACTTTTAATATTGACAACTTTGCGTCAAATCGACGCATAGAAAATGGTA
>JAUTBV010151895.1:0-7500 GCA_032361325.1 Lepetodrilus fucensis | reverse complement strand
GTATCTAATAATATCATCAAGAAAAAAGCCAAAATTACCCTTCAACATTATTAATGTGTTTGTGAAAAAAATATTGATTCGTAAGATATGTGATGCAACAATTCTAGGTACATAAAGTTGTAATATTTCTGCAATGAGTCTGTGAGATGAATGGTAGTATTGTTATGTTCATGCTGAGCAAGAAGATAGTAATTCTGATGATGACATTGACTAAATTAGAAATACAGTTTCATGTACTTTTCTGAATATACATGGGAAGAACAAAGGAATCATACCGGTGCTGGATCAAAGATGGTTCATCTTTTAATACAATAAAGTACCATGAATGTTTTGTAAACATTGTTTGATGGACTATATTGATCCAGAATCGTGCCCCGAGGTCAGAAATGTCCCTGAGTTCCATTAGTCGAATCAAGATAAACTAGAATTGTGACAGTGCAGTGTATTGGCGTGGAATTGCGTCATTTTCAATAGGTGGGATCTATTCCCCGGACCTGGAACCGGATGTATGGTCTACACCCAGGATCAGGACCCAATTCCAGGCAATCTGATTGGCTCACGTGGCAAAGGTTATGGTTAGCAAAATATTGTATTCATATGTTGGGTCACGCGAGCCAATCAGATTGTCTGGAATTGGGTCCGGGTCCGGTGAATAGACCGCAAGTCCTGATCCGGTTCCGGTTCCGCTCCAGGGAATATCGCTCACATTGCCAAGACACTGGGAAATGGTCAATTTCTCAACAATTTCGTTGCATCTTAATGTTGTCCTTATCAGATAAGTTCAGTAGTTCTTCTAAGGCTTATCTTGCTTCGTGTCAATATTTACATTTGTTTCTATTGTCGGGAGATTTCACGGTGCTATAATGGACAAGCGATTGGACAATCAATTCGTTTCACGAGTTCTATTCACCAGTAATTTGGAGTATTGATAGTGCGATCATATCACCAATGGTCTAAATCGTAGTCATGGAACGAATTAATGATGGGTGATCATGATGGTAATGGTAATTGTGGTGGTGATGATGATGATAATGCTGATCGTCGTGATGGTAATGTAGTGTTGTTGTTGATGGTTGATGGTAGTGGTGGTCGTTGTTGTTGTGGTGAGTGGTTGTTGTTGTTGTTGTTGATATGATGATGATGATGATGATGGTGATGATGATGATGGTTGTGGTCGTGGTCGTGGTGGTTATGATGATGATGATTTTATGATAAAGTTATTGTTGATGATGATGATGATGATGATGATGGTGGTGGTGGTGGGGAGGAGAAGGAGGAGGAGGATAGTGATGCAAAATATGATGATGATGATGATGATGATGATGATGATGATCGGAGAACATATCTGCTGGACATTAATATCAGTACCATCTTTGTAGATGGAGCAGTTATGTGTGTGAAACTCTCAGCACTGAATTCCGATACAGAGAACACATCCTGAGCCACATGAATACCCAATAACATGTTAAAGGCGGATAATTACTGTTGAAGCAAATAATTTAGGATTTATATAATTTTAGAATTATCTGTCGACCTTCTAACTACATTTACGTTAATCAGTAAACGTGCCCTGAAAGTTCAAACTGTGTTAGGAATAGCTAAAGCAAAGTTGCCATCGTTAAATGATTAAAGACGTTATGGTTAGAATCTAAATATTTCCTTTAAGAATATGAATAGTTTATCAATACTATTGATTTTCCTTTTATCCTTTAATTATGATTGCATGAACATAACCACTTTTGAAGATGAGACTTCATCATTGCGCTTTCATCACAGAAATATGACTGATTAACGTAAATAATAATGTAGAAATGGAATTAATGTCAAATCAATCTATTAATATTCGCTTGACATTTCACAGCAGTTGAAGCAACGAAGACGGCAACAAATGCAATTTGTAGCATGAGAGTCAGGATGGAATCAAAGTAGATACATTTCACATCGCATCTCATCAGTTTCTTTCAAAAGGTGCAAGAATACGGAAGACTCGAGTACAATACTGCGCATGCTCGCGCAGGAAATCGGCCTTTTTTCGTGGTTGCACCCTAACAGCCGTTTTTACATTGATTCCTATATATCTCAGAGTGAATAGACATTAAAGAATTCGCTCTCTTGGTATTCCTTCTCAGAGAGTAATCCGTCTTTCTGTTGATGGTTTAAGCATATCTGGATCTACAGTCTCTTTGCGAACAAATGTTTCCAATTGACAGATATGCTAACAAATTTAGTTTTTATCGCTTCTAGTTCGGTTCCAGGGCTTAGGAATGCAGATCAGGGTTTAGACCAATGTGTGTCTCAAATGAAATCCTCGTCAAGAAATCCGTGGATGTTCCAAGTGATGTTGTGAAATCCGCAGGGAATTCTGGAATTGACATATAGATGGATTGGTAGTCGTTGTTTGGTGGTTCAATCGCATGATGTAATGTATTCCGTTCCACGCCTAGATCTCCCTCTCTCTCTCTCTCTCTCTCTCTCTCTCTCTCTCTCTCTCTCTCTCTCTCTCTCCGTATTTGTCTCGCCTATCTTCATCTACCTATATATACATATTTGTCTCTCTCTCCCTCTCCCACTCTCTCTCTATCGCTATCTCTATCGCTCTCGCTCTCTCTCTCTCTATCTCTCTCTCTTTCTCCGTATTTGTCTCGCCTATCTTCATCTACCTATCTATACATATTTGTCTCTCTCTCCCTCTCCCTCTCTCTCTCTCTCTATCGTTATCTTTATCGCTCTCTCTCTCTCTCTCTCTCACACACACACACACACAAACACACGTGCAAACGCAACCTCAAACCACATGCAATATTCTATGGTTTAAGGTTCTCATAGTAGACATGGCTAGGTACCGATGTGTGGTTGTCTCACTATCGATAGTTGTCAAGTACGTAATCTGAACTAGCCATCCATTACTCGCATATTATAGCTGATCTAACGTCATTCCAAACATTCTTGAAACTTAATTAGAATCTGACTTTTCTTAAATGTTACTTATAAAAAGATGTATATATGTATTTCCCAAGAGAGTTATCAATAATTTATTCCGACACACCGGCAATTAGGTATACTTGAAATAGCATCTATAGGGAGACGCGTTCTATCATTCGACGATTAGTCATAGTAACCGTCACGTAACGGACCTATTTCCCGTCAACGTCGTAACCCCGCGTCTATCCACGAGCCAGGAAATTGCTTGTATTTTTCACTAACTGCATTCTATTGAAACACACCACCACACGAATAAATACGCTCAGGTTGAACATGGTAGCCATGACACCGGAAGTTTTCAGTTGGCATCAATCCAGACCATAGAGTGACTTCCGGTTATCGTCTATCTCCCAGACGTGTAATTATCCGGTGTCCATCTGGTCACTTCATGGTCATTGGAACGGCCCATTGCGTGTTTCCTGTGTGTCCGACGGTCTTTTGTCAAATTGGATCAATTCGTCGATATAGTCCAGACGTCACTATATAACGTTCAACTGATGTACTAGGATTCTGTAATACTCGAGTAGAGTACGTACTTTAATATACGTCGCGTATGAAAGGACGGTCACTGAGTGCGGCACTAAAGGATGGATGAAGTGCTAGTTATAATATGTCATTCGTACTAATTAATTTTTCTCTGAGCCCAGACGAAATAATAAATAAAATAAAAGGATACAATAAAATATGATATTTTTAAATGTCTGGTAGATTATATCTGTACGGTACGGTATCCTTTCTGAATGGAAAATTACGTATTTACTCCAATATCACATAAAACACCTTTAGCAAATTCACATTTTTGCTTGGAAATATAGTTATCCGCACGAACAATAAACAAGTTCTTTATCTAATCTATTAGTTCAATGACCCTAATCACCAATTCAATATTTGTTCAAGAATCAAGCAAACAAATATCAAATATCCGTAACGATAATGTCATCATTACATTCGACATCTTTTACGACGCCTAAACTAGTACGAGTATATATACGGAAGTGTATACACATGTCCGAATCCGGAGATTTGCAGAGAAATTAACGAAACGGACATGATTGATTTCCATGGCAATCGATGTTACTGTTTGTGGTCGTGCCTCACACCAACTTTGATGAATGTCATCTCCTCTCACGGCTTATTGGCTTCAACTGTCCGCACCGTGTCCGCATCACGAATCACGAAATCACGGAAGGTGCCTCTGCACTCGGCTTCTTCTTTGACCCGAATGCGTTATTGACTGGCAACAAGTTGAAGAAACACGCAAAAGGGTTCATTTCCTTGATGGATGCTCCGTTTTCTGGCAATCTTGAGGAATATTTATTGGAAGATGGTGTAGGTATCGTGGTGTGTAACATTATATTTCTTCCTTTCCATTGCGAGCTTCATCAACATCCATATCATTACCGTTTTTATTATTGATAATATGATATTATTCTATATGTTTATATAATATTATTAGAAACTAAATATAGTTAAAGAAAATCTAATAAAGAACGTGAGTGTTGAAGGTATGTCTCGCTTTTGTCTAGGTTATAGCAAGAACATAGCTCACTGGCAGCCATCAGGTTACCGATGGTTCCATTGCAGTATTGTAATATTTGCCTCTGAGTAGCATCCAAACAGAGATGTAATATGAAAGGATATTTGGATATATTAACCCTAACCATGCTGGAGGCAACCGCATATGCCCTAAATAGCAGTACATGTACCTAATCCAGCAGGGAGAGGGTTAATTTGAATCCCACGTCATGTTTTCCGTCTAATCAGTCTCAGGAACAACATCCACTGACAGTCCGAGGCTGTAACACAGAGACACGTATCCTATGCATATAGCAGCCTATACTGTTACGGTTAAATACGTCTAGTTGAAACATACACAAGCATATTAACTGATTAAATGATGATGTTTTATACCCGTCTGACATGCACACGTCTACGAAACGCACCACGCCCTCCACTTCCGGTCCGTGAGTTTTCTATAGTTCACGTCTCTTCGAGTAACTATTTAGCAGAAAATGTGATAGTTTAATTTCACAATAGGAAGCTTTCAATTAATTGTTCTTTATGTTGCGGGAGTAGGGGGCAATTTTGAAGCATCCCATGAGACCTGATGGATGACAATCCTGGAATAAAACGACAAGAAAATGGCCTCAATTACGATAGATGGTACAGTAAAGAGTGCATCAAGCTTAGCCAGTAGACGACTGCCTAGTTTTCTAGTTGCATGTAATTGACATAAATAACTATATAGGAAACTAGACATACTGGTCTGTGGTAGATGATACGTAATTAAGCAACAGTCTAAATGTCATCATTCTGTACAGTCCACGGTAAAATATAGCGTATCATTCTGTATGTAATCCACATGTTGTCGTTCTGAACATATTGCATGTTATCATTCTATAATCTAACATCAATAATAAAATTAAATAATGTAATAATATAATTCTGGCTATTCTGCAAATAATTGAGGGATGTAAAACTAGACATAATGACTTGAGTTTCGGGGATGAATATGTACATGTATAAAGTTATCATTCTTTATTGCCCCAGCATTTTGTTGCAAAATGTGACGAATGAAAACGATACGTACCGGATTTCTAGCGTTCCCATTGGTTGAAATACCAGGACTACTGTTGACAGTACACTCAGCACTCAACACGGTCGATAAAAACCGGAAGTTATTAGTTCAAATACATATAACAAAAACATGTAATCTCCTCTATATAGATTCGTGCACGTCGTTTTGAACAGCTTTCTGAATCTCCAATATCCGGTATCTATGTGTTATCATTCTACATGTATTATATGTACATGTGTTATTATCGTGTACATTATGGCTTAACTCAGATACTCTATTTCCGTCGCCTGGCTATACTGGGCTAAAGACAGACCTACCCTGTGGTTAGTTATGTGTTGGTAATGTGCAACCTTCAGACTGAGACTCTTCTGTAATAGTGCTGTGACACCATATACTAAACTACTGCAGACAGTCTCATATAACTATGTGTGTCCCCTGTCTGTGAATAGAACACATAATTACTCACAAATGTCAGTGTTGATTACAACTACACGTCTCCTATATTTCACTTTCTTTTTGTACACAGCGTTTTGTTTCTTGTCCTATATACACAAGGGATTTAGGCATTATTATACGAAGGGACGTTTCGATTGGAATTTCAAAGCGAAATTTAAAGAGGGAAGTAAGAGGACTGCTTGACTGTTTGTCAATCCCCTCTCGTGATGTATGTTTATGTCTTGTAATGTGTCTTATTTGTATGTTGTATAATCATGAGAATAAATATTGTTTTAATCAGGACTCTTCAATCACCATCATGATGTATAGTATACCTCTAATATAACGTACTCATTGGAACCGGCTATGTTGGTCCATTATATGCGGTCCGTTATACGCATATGCCGTAATCATTAGCGTTAGACGGGACCGGGACTTCAGATTCAGTCCGTTATAGGCGAGTCTCCGGTTTATCCGAGGCCGGTATATGCGAGGTCTACTGTAATAGTATTGCTGTTATGCTCCTCTGCGGGTCAATTTCTTCGTTCTACGTTTACGATTTAGATTTTTGTAACTTTCTTTTTTTATTTACGATTTGGAAACCCAATGAGGCGTACATAAATTGTAAAAAATGACTGGCAAACTGCTGGCTGACTTCAATGACTTGTTCACCAGACAATGATATTAGTCAAACTCGGCAAGGGTAAATAACACGACGATGAACAAAAATATGGTTTCTTATCAGTGGGTCGATCTGCTAATTATACCGACAGCGTAAAGGGAGAAATCTCTATCTCGTGTCTGTCACGTGGTAATGTTATACGCGGTATTTAGCATTCCTTAGATCTTATTATAACGCAGAAATCGTAGTATCGATCACACAGTGAATGTCAGTAGATCACATAAGTATGGGTAATACCTATTGCATACGTAATACCCATCGTCGAAAACGCAGGCCATTATGACTACACTAACCTCCGTCAAATATTTGACCTGTGTTTTCAAGGATGACGTAATATCACACAGGAAATGTCACTATACCACATCTATAGCAACGTCCGTAAACCACAAAGGAAAAGATAGTAGATCACCGATAGGAAATGCATAGCGAATATCCGAATATCTATAGGATAACACCCGAGTAACCGTCGATTCAAGAAAAAGAATGTCCGAGCACCGCTGCAGTTTGAAATGTATGTCCTGTGGTCCACACAACATCAAAAGATTAATTTCACCATTATACGTTCATGAAAGATAGTCGATAGATTTACAATGGACAATAATGGCAGCTGTGTTTTAACACGCAGGTGGCCCCACGCAGGTAATGTCCGTATTATATATCTTAAATACACGGGTAAAGTCAATACCAGTAGATCACAAATTGAATATCAGTGTAGTGTATCACGCAAGCAAAGGTTTTTTTACATGTATTTTTTTTAATTGGTGTTTAAAGTCGCTTTCTAGAATCTTTCACTAATATCACGACTTGTCAGTTTAGGGCAGGA
>JAUTBV010151884.1:0-10593 GCA_032361325.1 Lepetodrilus fucensis | reverse complement strand
GGCATGAAATGCATTGACACCCCTATTTCGTAGATTATCTCGGTAAATACTTCATGGAATGAAAAACAAAAAACAAAAACATCAATTTTCTTAGTTCATTTTACCCAACCAAAATAAAAAATACAATAAAATATTGCACCAGTAATAAACAATCTGTATATAACGATCACCAAATATTTTTATTAAGTATTAGTTTATGCAGAGGGACGACGTTCGAAAGAAGAAACAGGTATAAAGGCTCGATTTGCACTTGCTGATGGTCTTCTTCACATACCCGAACGTGAAAATTCAGCCTATTTTCCTGTGCCTTCTTTCGAACGTCGCCCCTCTGCCTAAAATAATACTTACTCAAAATATTTAGTGATTTTTTTATTACTGGTGCAATATTTTTAATTTAATTTTTTATTTTGGTTAGGTAATATGAAAATGAAAATTTACCGAGATAATCTACGAAATAGAGGTGTCAATGCATTTCATGTCAAACTATTGCAACAACTTGACATGCGCAATGACACCTCCGGGCTAAACTAACGTAACCGCCCGAAGTAGGCCACTATGAGCCTAACCTGCTCTTCCCTCCAACGATGGATTGTGTCTAGAGTCTGACAGCCTGGAGAGCACCACTGTTTCCACGATTACCACTGACATACCTGGAAGTATTTCATTCGTATGCATTAATTTAGTAATATAATCAAGGCTATTGATTTACACGATGCATCTATTGTTAAAACATGTGTGATTGTCTTCTCTTGGCATACATGAAGCAGCATTTGTTCCACAAACGTATCATACACATCTTGGGATATATTGTCAGTTTAAAAACGCAAGCGGCTTGCATGCGGCTCACACAACTAGCCACTGTCTTAAGAGTTGTACATGTGACAGGGAACCAGTTTAGCTCCACAACCAGTCAGTATCTCCACAACAGAGTCACTCATGAGTCATGACATTTTCGTTGTCCAGCACTAGAGGTGTACCCCTGTGAAAATAGTGTTCACATTCCCTACATGACATCGGACAGTCGTCTAATACATCTGAACAATTGTCTGAGTAGCAGTGTTCTGCTCGTGTTGTCGGGTTTCTTTCGTTCACTGATCCTTGGAATTTTGTTCTGACTTTGTTCTGAATTTTGTTCTGATTTTGTTCTGACACCTGTGGATCTGGTTTAGAAACAATTCATTGACGGAGAGCAGGGTGTTATTATACTGTTATACCAATCCAACGACACCTTCGTCTGTAATTAGTTCATTTTGCTCCAAATCCTGGTCCATTCCCACAGCCAAAAAGAAAATAGAGTTTATCCAGTTTATGAAAGACCACATCACTGGGATGACATAAGGGCACTACTGTATTCACAATGTACCCTGAAGATGGCAAACTACCGGTATCTGTGTATGAAGATGACCAAGCCCAAAGATCTTCGCAATATGGCATGGTGATGCTTGCTCATCGTGATAACGGGTGTCTGGCCAAAGTTGAGATGATGATAAGCTGTTTTCCACACAATGCCTTGGCATGACGAATCATAAAGATATTTATCGTTTGTCATTTATGAATACTGTTAGTCTATTTGAATGGTGTTACTTGCTATGTTACTGGAAATCATGTAGACCCTGTACATGTATATGGACAATAACGAATTTCAGATGGCGGCCATTTTGTATTTCAAAATGGCAGTCTTTACTGAACATAATCAGACAAAGTATACACCATTTAGTCAATAATAATAATAATAATAATAATAATGAATAATAATTATAATAATAATAAGTATAACAAACATATTTCCAGTAATAAATACGAAATAGTGGCCATTTCCCCCTCAAAATGGCGGCTGTAAGCAGCGTCAGTTGACGTGTCTTCATTTTGTATATGCATACACATATTAAAATCTAGCAATACACCAACATTCATTATAATCTTCTTTTTAAATATGCTAATGTCTAATTCAATTATAAACCAATGAGCAATATAGTGAAACTAATTTCTAGCAAAGATACTGTTTAAGATGGTCTCTTATGGTGTGATTTGTATTATCGGTGTATGAGAACAATCGAATTGATGTATTCGATCGTTCTCATGCATCCAATAATAGTTACAAATCGCACCGTCAGAGTCCACCTTTAGATCTCAATTGACGGTTCGTTTCATCTAAATGGCAAAGTTAGAAATGTGTTTATGTTAGTGTGTGTGTGTGTGTGTCTGTCTGTCTGTCTGTATGTGTGTGTGTGTGTGTGTGTGTGTGTGTGTGTGTGTGTGTGTGTGTGTGTGTGTGTGTGTGTGTGCGTCAGACACGTATTTCATATGCGAATACGACACTTATTTAAATAATTCTAGTCAGTAAAATATCATGGACAATTTTCGATAAGTTCAATATAGGCATACATACTACGTCTATTGTCAATGCAGTATTCATAAATATCTTTGATAATGTGTATTATTACATATATATATTAAATATATCTGTAATAATACACATTATCAAAGAATAATATTGAATTCTTCACATTTTGCACGTAACTATGATCATATAGATGTATTTATATTATCAAACGGAAATTAAAATTGGAGTACACTATTACATTCCCTTTTCATGTATTATCATGTAACCACATACAGTTATGGTATATATTGCTATACCCGCATATGGGTGCGTTAGTGCGGAGATTAATTAATGTAAGTGGCATTATTTATGTACGTGATAATTCCAAGTTACGGATGCAAAAGTACATCTATGAATATATTTAGTGTGGAATGTGTGTTGTTTATTCATTGTATTTTCCTCTATAATCACCCGCGGTGGTACACGAGATAATACAATATACATGAAAAACAAATACTACAAACAAGACCACGATGACAGGATATAATAATAATATAGTAAGATAATGTGTCATTACTCGTAGAAGCCTACATTTAATACATATACTACTACTATTGCCATATGCGATTGTGATTGTTATAACTGAAAGCCTTATAAATGTGATAATAGAAATGTTTTGTTTTTGAGTTAGAGTGCATTATTCTTTTAAGAGTTGAAAGGATGTACGTATCGGAATCTACAGGTGTGCTATTGTGAGAATATACAGGTGTCGCAGAGTTCATGAAATGTGAGTGAGCAGGTGCAATTATACTCATTTGACAAAGTATAGATATGAGTCCAAATAGCTGGGCATGTGATGTAAAGATACATACAAGGTACACGAGTATACGAGGGAATGTAGACATATGTATTAAAGGCATACTATCACATATTTGTGTCGTTGTTTTGCTCTTAGCTACAACTGCAAAATACATTCACTTGGCATACATAAAATGATGTTTGTACTTGCAAAAACCTTTCCACCGCTGCATGGTAGACACATATCCACTGTAACCCTCCGATAGACAACCAACCTGAGTATGGTCGTTTGCTTGCAATCCCTTCATAGATCAATTGATGTATCAAAGACAAGATACATAGCGGAATGTTACATTTATTTATATAATATATTGATAATTATTGAGTACTGGGGACGAAGTACATCAGTAAATAACAACTTTTGGGTGGATTAATCAAGCGTATGTATCTCAGATCTAAATTCGTTTGTTCAATATAATACAGGTATATCAACTGTGCTATATTATGCTTTTAACTGTGTTATGTACATGTATATTAATGGTAATGCTCTCATTGATTTAATGCTATACGCTAGAAAATACATTGTCTATTAATTACGAAAACTGTAAATAATATTATTAAAATGTTGTTCAATGTGAGCTATACCTGTTGACAGCACGGCTATATCCATCCTCGAAACACAGGCCATTATGACTACACTTATATTTGACGGAGGTTAAGTGTAGACATAATTGCTGGGGGTTCGAGGATGTCAATTGACTAAGTTTAATATCCCTTTAAAAATGTGTGTGTGTGTGTGTGTGTGTGTGCGTGTGTGTATGTGATTGTTTGTGTGTGTGTACGTGTGTGTATGTGATTGTTTGTGTGTGTGTGTGTGTGTGTGTACGTGTGTGTGTGCGCGCTTGTGCCGCCTCTTTTGTCATGTATCAGCCAAAATTGTCATGTGTCGCAATGTATTGGAGCATTGATATGTCCCCTAGGCTTTGTTTTAAAAATTGTGACAGGAAAGTCTGATACGAATCAGACTCCCGCAACTTTATGACTTTTCTAGTTAGTTTGTCATTAGCAGTGCGTGATGAAATATGTCTCCAATATTGATTAAAGATCACCTCCAGACATATCTTTCATTTATATACTAATACAAAATCGTATAGAGTTAATATACTATGACGTAGTGGTCTGTGCAATGCAAGCAGACTGGTAATTTATAATGTTGGGAGCCATGATCGGTCTCGGCTAGGGCGTAGATGGGTGGAAGGTTTCAGCTTGGGTAATTCAAACCTGTGAGTATCTATGATAATTGTTTCCTACTGAAATGTTAAGTTGATTCCCGAATAGACAAAGTTGCATCGTCCCCATAATGCTTCTGTTATGCGCTATATACTCCGTGCTTTACGTCATGATATACGTCCGGCGTAAATTTACATCCCTTTCGTGAAGCGCAGGCCTGGATTTCTAGACTAGTTCCCGGATAAGTAATCGTGAATGCCTAACCTGGAACCGGGTATAACTAACGAACTTATATCCTCGACCGTTGCTCAGAACATTTGTAGCTACAATACTTTTCTTCATTGTAACCAAACTCAACATTTATGGACCCGCTAGAAGTGTAAGTCCATTGCATCAGCAACCTTCATCGCTACAGTACTTGAGAATCCGGTTAGATAAAACTATTGAGCAATAAAAGTGTTTAATTCAAACATAGCTACTCTTTTATGCGGGTCCCTACTATACAATCTGACTTTCAATCAATTGTAGCTACAGGTGTTTTGAGCAACGGGGCCCCCTAGTGATGGTTTTGCAATTGACAAATGTAATAACTGTATCGCAATGGCTATTTGAATTACAAATTAGCCTCGTTTGCAAGTAGAGATGATCACGTGACTTTAGTGAGTAGATCGCTGCAGTGAAGTCATTCAGATAAAGAAATTTGTTTCACTGAAATGTCATTTCAAATGACACATTCATCTTTCCATGGCCAGCATAGTCATTTTAATTAATTTGATGTGTGGTTAGAGACAGAAGTAAATGTATTACACATGAAATCAAATGTAACATTTATGCGTAAAATGCAAGGTATTGAAGCTTCATACTACACGTACCTGAAATAATAAAACAAATCTAAATAATACAGATAATACAGATACCAATACAAATAAAAACTAATAAAAATAAATATATAACAATTATAAATGAAAATAAATAAATAAAATACCACTGGCAACTAGTTCATGTGTACAATAAACATATACATACATATGGATACGTTTGTTTCACCATATACCTAAAGTACATATTGAAAGCGTTAGTGAACATACAGATGTGACTGCGATAGCTATACGGGTCGGAAAAACAAACCGTGTGAGCTTCTATATTATCTGTTTTAAAACGATCTTCAATTTCAATAGCTTACAATGTATCGTAATTATACTAGATGCGATATAACGAGTAAAACGCTTCCAAGTAAAGGAGGCCTGGCGTAAAACAATTATAGTTATGCATTTCATTAGATAGTTTGACATAATGACTAAATGATAATATGATTATTTTATAAATAATATTGATCATGAGACTTTTTAATGGATATGGTCAGAAGAGAAGTATAACAGTCTCATGGTATCATGGTCTCACAGTCTCATGTTCTCATGGTCTCACAGTCTCATGGTCAGCAGGGAAGGCCTATAGAGGAATCTCGAGCAATAAGCAACCTTGAGCTAGATCCTTGCATTGAAATGCCAAGATTTCCATCCACTCTTCCTGCTTCGTTGTTTTTTGCATAATGCATTTCCTTCAATACTCGCGAACTGAAGACCTGATGAGATGACATGTCAAGAAAAACCAACATAACTTCCTCTTAAACATAGTTTTCCAAATCTCAAGTGCGACTACCCTAGTAAGGAAGCTGGGAGATTGGACCTAATCACTCGACATTGAAGAACATTGACAAACAACAATCTCGATCTGTGATTCCACGCTGACCGTGGCACTACACACATAAACGAGGAAACGTCACTTTATTAAAGAACACGAAGGAATAATTGACATTCTGTAGTAGTTTAACTGGGTCTTTTTTCTCACTTTGATTAATGATCTCTTGGCATGAGACTGTAAGCTTCCTGGACACGACCAACCATTTATAGAATACCATCATTGATGAATCAGCAAAATGACTATTCTCCTTTCCGCGCATTTTACCCCTTGCTGTAGGTTATATACAACCAATGTATTTGAAAAGATGGTTCGTACACAAGGTAATTACTGCATATATGGGATTTCTGGCCCTGGATTGGTTATAAATGCTAATTCCACTACATTTGACAAGTATAGTCCCCAGCCGATTGAAAACATTAAATTTGAACTACATGTCGTAACATGAGTACTTAATTTGTTATTTTGTGTGGTCTTTATTGATAGTTGAAGTTTAGAGCAATATATTTATTGCGAACATATGATGACCTCATGCCACTTCCTGTGAAACGTAAACAAGCAACGTGACATGTGTTTTTTCTTTGATTTCTACATTTCTGGGGAACTTAAGTTTGCTAAGAAGTAACATGAAACAAAGGTTGTTTTATGGTATCTGTTTAACTGAAAGAGTAGCATTAATACGTAAAGGCATAATATCAAAGTTGATAGGCCTGTATAATGAACAAACGAATTTCGATCTGAAACTAATTACACTTGATTTATCCACGCCAAAGTTGTTATTTACTGACGTCTGCAGTTATCAAACTATTAATGTTTTATATGAATATAGGGAACGCTCCGCTATTTATATTGTCTTTGATGCATCAACTGAACTATGAAGAAATTGCGAGAAAATGTTGTCAGTGTGTATTATATATTTAAGTCGTACCACTGAGTTATGTCCCCTTGCATTGACATAATGAAGCAAATAACAATACGACCATATTCAGGTTGTCTATCAGTAGACTACAGGGGGTTGCAGTAGGTATTTGTCTACCAAACAGCGGTGGGAAGGTTTTTGGAAGTACAAACATGATTTCATGTATGTCAAGTGAATGCATTTTGCAGTTGTAGCTAAGAACTAGTCCAAAACAACCATACATATCTGTGATATTGTGCATATGGGATTTTATTTGGTGGTATATAACCTGTAAATGTGTCGTCTCGGCCGCTACGATTCACTGAACTAGTCAATGAACTAGCTGATGGGCTTTTGCACTGTGACGTCATGTCATTGTCATGACGGAGGCGACAGTCGGTGGTGATGACAGCACAATGGTAGAGTATTTGGCTACTGGAGGATAACTATGCAAATTACTAATTCTTGACCAATCAGTGAAGTTGAAAAATGTTATCTCGATAAATTAAAATAACAATGTAGCCATGGTATATATAAAATGTTCCTACTGGTCTTCCTTTGTCTTCCTTTGTCCACGTCGGTTGAACTTTGGGACTCGCAATGAAGGCTACTCGGGTTGGAATCCCAGACTTAGTATGACTGTTACACTGACTTAGACTACCAACTAATCCAATACAAGCCCGGGCAAGTCGGAGAAAAGCTGGCCCCGTGTGTCTTAATAGTCCAGGCTTTATAACATTTAACCTCGGACTATAATTGCAACACAACGTTTCTCAGCGTAAAACATTTCTACGATACATAAAAAATATTAACAGAGTGTCTTTAGATATCGTATATATCCTGCACTTGGGGATAAAACGTCAGTGGGTGAATCGATGTAGGAAGACATACAGATCAGTAACTTGTAAACCGTTTCACTACTGATGAATGCATCAAAGTAAAGAATAACATATAAAACAACAACTTTTTCGTAGAAATAGTGAACATATTAAATCCTGTCGATTTGCACATAACCTCCGATCATCTTGTTTACTATTTCCATAAAGTAACATTCATAAATAGTAGTATGCCGTCACATGAAAATGAGGTCATATGAAATAATTCCCTAATTTGCATACCTAGTTATTAGTTTGCAGATACACGAAATATCTGTATACTTGCTTGTTCTCATGAACTTACTTGAATTGCAGCCTTATTACTGGTTATTTTCACTGTCATTTGGTAAAATATTAATAAATACTATCGTCGCAAATGGGTGAAAGATTCCCGCAGCGACATTAAACTCTATATTCACTCACTCACTCATGTTACTTTACATGTGTGCACATAATATATGGTAAAATTAGGAATAATCTTTTGGGGAAAAGCAGCAAAAAAAACAGTGTAAATAATGTCCATATTCAACTTTCCATTAGATGACAAAAGACTATATTAGATCCTAAATGCAATATTAATCATTGCACCCTGTTTGCAGGTTAAACTGAAGCGATTTCTCAAATATATGGATGTCAAAGATCTCAAAACATCTACAATTCGGTCTGGTGCTTTTGATGAAGATGAATCGTCAGAAATGGGTACTATTTTAACGATCTTTAATGTACTATAATACTAATATGCAGTATGTATACTATGCACCTTCTCCCTGTGGAGTATACTTCTGGGAATGTGTCTCTGTTTGTAACCTTTCTTGATGTATTCCCATAATATTTTAATAATATTGTTGTATTAATTTGTTTATTTTTAATTTATGTAATATGAATGTACAGTATGTATAGCATAGACTTTCTAAACTCCCTAGATAGAATGCATACAAAAAGGTGTTTTCTATATTTGTAACTTTAATGATTGTGGAATATTGTATTAATAATGTTTATATATTGTCTTAATAATGTTTATGTATTAATATTCTATCAAAATAATGAGTATTGTAATGTGCAGTATTTCTCGACTCCTAAGAAACTATTCATCTGAGATTTTTCAATATCTTTTGGCAAATATGTTCTTTATTTGGGAAGTTATTCATTCACACATTTGCGACTTACAGCTAAAGGGAGATAACTCGTCTGAGGTCAGGAAATCTGTCTTAATCAATCGCAGTGCAAACATACTTACATATTTAATGATCTTTAACAGTTTTAAGTTGTGAAAATTGTATGAAACAGACTGTTACACACTTAGGTTTAGAATTACAGCATGTTATGAGGGATTTTATTGCCTGATGATGAATAATTTGTTGCGGAATTGTTTGATCTCGGATTCCGTTTCGTATTCCAGCTGATAAAAGTCAATCTGTCAAAAAACGGAGGAAGATGTGCTATGATTTTCTGGCAACGATTGACTCAACAGGTAATTAATGCAGTAACATACAAGCTTTGTGTGGCTCGAAGACACGCAATTACAGTGTTTGATAAAACATCCATTACATGTAATGAAAAATGGATGGAACTTTGGCTATATCAATATAAGATTATATAAAATATCTCAAGAAAGGCCTTGTAAAATTATTTTATGATTTATCAGACATGGCTGCCTGTTACCAAAAAAGGTTGCACTAGTAATTTACCATTTTGATTGGCAATTTATGAAGTAACATAATTCCACTCCCCTTTTGGTTGCAAGATGGTGATTTCTTTTTGGATATTTTTAAAATTGTGTTATTGCTTATGCCTTTGTTAGATTTCAAATACTGTAAATCATGAAATTAATGCGTCACTAATTTAATGTGACCTCTAGATTTTATACGTAAATGCAACATCAATAAAATACGAATGGCCATGTCTCCATACATGATTTCCCCCCGGTTTTACCTTTAATGCGCAGCAATTAAATGCAACAATACGGTGGTCGCATTTTTTTGCATTAATATTCTGCCAGAATATTTTGTCAAAAATATTTAAATAAACTTATCACACCTCTATGATTAATTTTGTATTGAAAATATATAAATGCTATTCTATTTATATTTTTACATTGATAAAATATTTTATAGTTTTATAGTTTTGACAATCCATATACCGGTAGATATGTTAACACCTTATTGAGAAAATTAGATCTTGTTTTGTTATTTGCCAAATATATTTGCATCATTGTGTAAATGTATGACTGTTTTGGATTATATTTGTAACATTTGTAATTATTTATTTTACAGGTGAATTGTTGGCTCTTTTTGATGATGATGGTGTCGATGAAGTGAAGCATGAACGGTTGATGGTTGGTATTTATTTATGCGATTCAAGTTTTTCTCAGAACAGAAATGAGAGAGAAAAAATGGCATCTATGATCTCTGTTGATCAAAGAATGATTGTAAAAGTACATTACCACTCGTAGCCGTACGACTCGCTGAATCTGTACTGTATTATCCTCCGGTTACTAGTTTGCCAACAGATAAGCGTAGATCGCATATTTCGTGAAATATACAAAACAAAACTTCATATTGTTGTTCTTGCCTGTAAATTGAGCATTTAATAAACACAGTTCCTTATGGAAATAACATGCATGGCCATCATTAGATAGGGTGTCAATATCCTCTAGCAAGGGCGGGATGTAGCGCAGTGGTAGAGTGTTGGGACGTCGGAGCCAAAGGTTCCAGGTTCAAATCCCGCCCAGGGGGCCCGGCATCAATGTTCGCGAAAGTTACCTTTCTGAC
>JAUTBV010151873.1:0-10593 GCA_032361325.1 Lepetodrilus fucensis | reverse complement strand
GGTAACTTTCGCGAACATTGATGCCGGGCCCCCTGGGCGGGATTTGAACCTGGAACCTTTGGCTCCGAAGTCCAACAATCTACCACTGCGCCCAGAGAAGATCAGATTATGGATGGGCAAAGAGGGACTACCTGCTTCCTTGTTGGGATTGCTTTGTTTGCGCCCAGGCATGATCATGGCCGACGCTCGTTTCTTGTCTTTGTCGCGGTCGCCTTTCTTCTGTTTGCCCACGCACTTATCCGCATCCTCCGAGCACTGCTTGTGTACGTTCATCTCGCAGACTGGAACACACACGAACACATATAAACAGACAGGAACACATATAAACAGACAGGAACACATACAAAAAAAAATGGGAATAATTGTGGGAATGTTTCAGCAATATGTGACGAGAGACAGCGGCTAGATGACACCGACACGACAGTACACAAGGGTGGACAGCAAGAGACAAGTGACAAATCAGCTTTGACACGCGTTAACGTGACCTTATAAAATGGACTCTCCACATTTTACATGCTTTAATATTGACTGATTTGTTGTTACGTTGCTGCAGAAATATTTCACCCATATGCGACGACATAAGCTTTAGTAATACTTTCAATTATTGATGTCTAGAATGAAACAAGACTCACCCACATGACAGTGAAACCCAGCCACACGACAGTGACACTCACCCACATGACAGTTAAACCCACCCACATGACAGTGAAACTCAGCCACATGACAGTGACAACCGACACGGCAGTGACACACTCACCTTGACACTGGTAGCCCTGAGTACCGATGCCCCAGATAAGGCCGTGGCAGAGATGACAGAATGTGGTGGCAGTGTAGTGCGTCAGACTAAACATGTGACCTTTGAATTGCTGGCGAGAAAGAAATAGCGAGAATAAATACTTCATTTCTCTAATAACTTTAATTTAAAGTACACATTTAATATTTCCATTGAAAAAAGTCAACATGAACCTCATTTGATATTGCAAATGTTAAAATGATAACTTGCTATTTTATATTTGACACTATTAGCAATGATCCATTTAACTAACTACTGTAACATACAGCGGGGCTGCGTTCAGGCCGCACTACTTATCCCTACACTCCACTACACTACATTTCTACAAAGTAACGATTTCGTAAGAAAATAGCAGGACATCGGTCCGTGCATGTCCGTTCCTTTCATGCTTTGGGTTTTCCTACAAAACACTATGGTCTTAAAAGCTGAAATACAAAGTAGTGCTACATAGTACTACCCTGTGTTGGCTTAACAACTACTGTAGAGATAAGTATTGCATCCTGAACGCAGCCCAGATCTACCACAGTAACAGATTCATCAAGCATCTGTGGAGCAGCACATACCTTGGTCTTGTTGGACTTCCCCGGTAGCTTGATGACACGCTTGTCCTTCATGACGAAGCTCTGCGTGCGCTCCACCGCCATGTTCTTGGTGAATCCCACGTAGCGGAGGAACGTGGCCAGAGCCCAGCCAATGGCACGGTCCCTGTCCAGTTTCACGTCGTCTTTCCTGCAGCGGGAGAACCAATCAGAATGCACGACAGTCAAAGGAGAACCAATCAGAATGCACGACAGTCGGAGGAGAACCAATCAGATTGCACGACAGTCGGAGGAGAACCAATCAGATTGCACGAGAGTCAAAGGAGAACCAATCAGAATGCACGACAGTCGGAGGAGAACTAATCAGAATGCACGACAGTCGGAGGAGAACCAATCAGAATGCACGAGAGTCAGAGGAGAACCAATCAGAATGCACGACAGTCGGAGGAGAACCAATCAGAATGCACGACAGTCAGAGTGGTTTTGGAAATCAACATAGCTGCTGCATAAACCGGAGGCCATAAACTGGAGGCCATAAACTGGAGGCCATAAACCGGAGGCCATTATCTGAAGACCATGCACTAGACCCAGTACCCAGTACAATATTTACGATTAATCGGCGAGGAAAAGGAGGCTCTCGTTCTAATGCAGGAAGAGGAATCTCTCACTTCCATTCTGACAGACGCAGGTTGATGTTGGCGAGGTGCGGCTACTTACGTGCATCTCTCGAGGTGAGGCGAGAGGTATTTGTCGATCAGCTTCTGTTCCTTGCTCCGTTCCATCACGTCTTCCAGTTCGTGCACTCCGTAGATGCTGCCAAGACCTGGAACAACGAAGTCAGCGATTGGTCACTTAGAGAGCCTGACAACAAGTGAGTGAATATGGAGTTTAACGTTGCTGCGGGAATCTTTCACCCATTTGCGACGACTATAACAACGAAGCCAGCGATTGGTTGCTTACCTCTCGCAGCACGGTAGTACAGCTACGACTCCTGAGAGTCTGACTACTCCCCAAGATAAATCGGTAAAATTGCAATTGAATTGAATTGTTTCTTGACTTACATTTACAACCTGTATTGATAGTTATTGATGTGTACTACTCCTGACTATGCGTAACCTGACCGTATTGATCCTGGGATTCGAACCAGAACTGATTTAATCACTTGTCAAACACTCTACCAGCTTGGCCACACTGGTAAGTGGATTGGCTGAGACTGCTAACAGCATGTTATATCACACGTGAATGTATATGTGAAAGAGCGAGTGAATTATTGTTTTAGGTCACAACAGGAATCTTTCATCCATACCTGACAAACATATCTAAAAGAACATTATCCCAATCACTTTCTGAGGAGTCAGTATCCAATGCTAAAAACAATTCTATGTAAAACACACCTAAATCTTTTTTGCTACAGAAGTCTATTAAGAGTTCGGCAATCTCGGACGTGATCGCGCTCTTGGCGTTTTCGAATATTGGCCTGAGACTGTTTTCATTGGCTGACTGGATCAGGATGCAGTCGATTGTGTTGACGATGCTAGCCTCCAGGGCAACTTTCAACGGCTGAAACACAAAACAGAATGACAGGTAAGGATAAAACAGAATGACAGGTAAGGATAAAACAGAATGACAGGTAAGGATAAAACAGAATGACAGGTAAGGATAAAACTGAACCTGTACAATGTAGTCACTTCCAAAGAACACATGTGACGTAAAAGCTTTTGGTCCATGAATACATAATACATGTAGTAAGAATATATTAATGTGGTAGTGAAGTAAACATGATCAGTATTACAGCAGGGATCGATCTTAACACTAGCCCAAATCCTCTCTCATAATGTTAAAGGTATCCTAAGGACCAGTAGAAATTTAAGTTTTTGTAAAACTTTTGTTATTTGAATAATTAGTCAGGGTAGTAGCTCTGATTACACCTGTGCATGTATACAACTTAATAATGGTCAGCTACTTGTTTAACTGTGTGTCATTGTGTAGTCTTAGTCCAAGCTTAACTACAATCACTTAAACATCTAGCTTGCATATCAGCATAACAACTCTAATCTCACTTATTTCTTTGTCGAGTAAGCTTCACTACTGATTAGTTACCTCACAGTCTCCTATCAATGTCTAGTATTTTTGGTGTGCGGAATATTTGCTTAGAAATACATTCAGAAAAAGTTGTTGGTACAATGAATTAATGAATGAATGAATTAATGCTTTATGTTGTAGCAGGAATATTTCACCCATACATGACGACTGCAATTTAATATTATTCGCTTATAAATACATTCCGAAGAAGTTACTATTTGAATACGCCATTGCCATTACATTAGAGATTTTCAAGACTTGGATCTTGAAAGACAACTTCAATTCAGTTATTCAGCAGCAGCTTTCAACATCATTAACTACATTCATGGCCTACAACACAGTTAACCACCTGTGTGGGGTGGACACTTACGGCGTCCTTGACGAGGAAGGTGGAGTGGATCTCGTACGCCCATTTCCTCAGATCCTTAATGCTGCCCTGCACATGGCTGTACATGTCTGATACGATGTAGAAAAACTGCAAAACAACAACAAACTTTGTTCATCAATCGGGCGACATCAGAACTAGTATTCAAATTTACTTATTTAACCTTCTCCATGCTGAAGGCAACCAGAGATGACCTAAAGAACAGTGCTTGTGCCTAATCCACTTAATCTAACGTGAAGGGCTTACTGCATGGAAGAGGGATTACACGGGGTCTACTCACCAGAGATGAGGGGTCACTGTTGGAGATAAGGTAGTGCAGGAAGATGGCGAGGTGGGCGGGTTTCTTCTCCAGGGTGCTGATGGTGGAGAACGGCCCGGGGTCGCCACCCTGGAACAGGTCAGAGATCAGAGGTCAGAAATCATGTCTAATACACTGTTAAACTATCCCTTCTATTAGCTAGTGGCTACTGTGTGTCCACACTCAATCTACAGCTGTGTTAGAGTGTGGGCTAGGCGAGTGGTAAAACAAGAAATACACTATTTAAGACTTGTCGTGGAATTAGTGAACAGTTAGGGGGGGGTGTCATGGTCCACCCCACCACTAGCTACACATCACAATGCTTGGCCCAGGTTACCAGGATGTACCCAGGTTACCAGGATGTACCCAGGTTACCAGGATGTACCCAGGTTACCAGGATGTACCCAGGCAGCACTATACTACAGAGTATTCTTTCATGAAGTTCTCTCATCTGCTAAGAGACCCTTTGCAACTTGTATTAGCTATCCGCAAAGACAGCGTTATGGTCTCTTAGTGGACAAGATCTAGATTCATGAACGGACAAGATCTAGATTCATGAATGGACAAGATCTAGATCCATGAACGGACAAGATCTAGATTCATGAATGGACAAGATCTAGATTCATGAACGGACAAGATCTAGATTCATGAATGGACAAGATCTAGATTCATGAAAGGGTACCCTGAATATTTGTGTAATCTTTCACTAAGTAACGGCCTGTTAGAGAATGAACGTTTCAGAAATAATCCAGGTTTAGTATTAATGATGGCAAGTGTGACACTTCTAATGACAAGTGTCACTCTTAATGACAATCATGACACATTTAACACAAGTGTGACACTCACTATAGTGACAATCTTGACACTTAAATTGCCAATAATGAGCAATTTGGACACTAACCGTAATTGTGACACTCATAATGATTACAATCGTGACATTCATAAAAACAATAAGTACATGTATACGATAAATACATATCATGCAGATATAGTAATATATAATATATATATTTATATAATAGCTACGCATAGGGATTTCTGTAGCTATATCAGCTTCTATGCAGATACAACAGGTTAGTTGAACTATATTAAACAACAAGTAATCTATAGACAGATATCTGAAATTAATAAAACTGACTTATAGATAGATACAGGGCTCTAGACTAACATTTTGAGTTACTTTTAGATATAAATTACTTGCTCGCATGCCAAACTGTGCTTGTAATCTTAAAAAATAGGTTGTCCTCATGACAATTCAACTTGCCCCTGTACGTTGGGCATACGTTAGTCCAGAGCGCAGTAGATATCTAAACTATGTATAAACATTAACGTGTTACCATAAAATAACTGTTAAATTTGGAATATATTATTTTTACATGACAACTGTTCACATAAATTGTTAGTATTACAAATGTTATCGTTAAACTAGGTGAAAAAAAAGTCCCGTGGACAATTGTGACACATGCTTAACTTGAACACAACAATTATTCTTTACGCTTTCTTGCTAGAACTTATCATTACCAACAAAATACATGTGAAAGCTGTGCACCACTATTTTCATGATAATCTGTATGGCAGGATATTTTGGTAAGCTAGTACCACCAGCTGGTTGGAATCCTGTCTAGTACAAGCTAGGTAATCTCAATGTTCACTTAAAACATGCACACCATGATATGGGTGAAAACACCTTGAAAGCAGTCCCCCAATTCAACCAATCAAACATTATCTGAATATCAATGACATATATTGAGTATAATAAGACTATTTTGGACAGCTGCAGTTACTTCCCTTCCCTAAATGTGAGTGAAAGCAACACTAGAATGGATTTGTGTCGCTTTGAAAATAAATGAGTGTGTAGAAAGCTGTGAGATTAGAACTACTTCTGAATATGTGCTACAGTTAATATGTACCAACTTCCAAATAAGCGGAAACTTGTTGAAGCTGTATAAAATCTCTCCTCGACCACCAGGGAACCTATCAAAATGGCGACTCCAGTAGGCAGTAATCTAACTTTCTTTAGGTACGAGCAGTCTAACGTGTGATGTTGCAGGCTTAATCCTTCAACAGTTTAGGAATCGATTTACTATTTTGAAAAATAGATTTAATACTTTACATCGCTATGGGAATATTTAACCCATACTTGACATTTTTTGAAAATAAATATAAAATTTATTTTAATTCATATTAAATTTTTATTTTATTTTTATTGTTTACGTCACAGCGGGAATCTTTCACCCATAGAACATGACAAAACTAATTTGAAATGATGGATTTTAAGTTAGAAATGTTGCCAGGCAGATGAGAATTCCCTGGGTGTGACGGCGAGATGTTGGAACTAGGCAAATAAAAACAACCTCCAGTGCCTGAAGTCGTTGAAGAAATGGAGAAACAGGTCGAAGTCTGTCGGACTGGAACTGACAATAGATGACACACAATCACCACAACACAATCACGACAGTACACCACACAATCATGACAGTACCATGTACAATCACGACAGTACACCACATTACGTGGCAATCATGACAGTACAATGCACAATCATGACATAACATAACACAATCAGGACAGTAAACAACACAATCATGAGAGTACATGACACAATCATGACAGTACACAACACAACCATGACATCACCACAACACACATTAACACAAACAAATACTTATTTCTACTATAGTGACATGAAAAAAAATCCAAACAATTTTTAATAATATATTTCCATTATATTTTATTAGAATGCAGTGATGGAAATAAGTATAATGAAGAGATGGCGTCAGGGTGTCACAGATCACAGGGGCATGGAAACAGTTACACATCTGTGACACAGGGGCGTGGAAAGCGGATACTGTCAGAACTCAGTTCAAAACCACTCGATATTAAATTTATATTCAAAATAATATTTTTTTAATATTTTTTTTCCCAATAAATAAATGTATTGATAAATATACGAAAATGCTGTCTGTACTCAACGTGTGAAATCATTACTATATTTACTTCGACACATTCGCTCGGTTCCGTAAATATCTCCGAAGTCGACGATGTTTCCGTCACTTGTACATCAAAACCCTTTTGATGATTTCACTGAACGTAATGTATTACACAGTTTTTATAATCTAATTCCATTTACTTTATGTTATACTCAATAAAGGTTCGACAAATATTTAATGGGAAAGTTTTCTACCAAATTAAACCTTGGCTTGAGGAACCTGACGACATTCTTTACGAGTACCTGGAGCCTGTGAATGTTTGGAATTCTTCGTCGGTAAAACTGAATGACCATTCATGTTAGATCCTCTATTTATAGTATGTGTCCATAAATGTTACTGGCCCTTAATTAATGTTGTTGAGTAGTTCAGTAATAGTTTGCCATTTAAAGTTCCGTATGCTTAGGGAATCTGTTTCAATTTATTAGCCTTTTCAGTAATTTTACCTGAAACCTTTTCATTCAACCATTACGATTTCGTATATTCGTATCAGTAACTTACCGAACGTCGGTAAATTGGCAAATTTAAAACAGTAAAGTAAATTAAGATGGTATTGTAATGGTTGTACATCATCGTAGTGTAGTCCATTGTCATTGACCTGATAAGTATGTCAGAGCTAGCTATTCGGCGGAAAACCCATGAACACAGAACATCGTGACCCCATTTTGTATACGTATATAGACATACTACAACAAAGGAAGGTCTCGCTTACCTGTAATCCTCTGGCTTGCGTGTCTTGAAATAATTAACAGTGAATCTGGAAAGTACGTGCATATCGCCTTATGTTAATTTGAAGTTGGTTAATAGGTGTGGCATTACATAAAGACAACTTCTTATTAGCATCTTACCTGTACATATATCATTAAAAATACATCTAATACATACAAATAATACAGTATAGAAGCGCCATTCTTCAAGAATTATGAGACGATATAAACTATCCAAAAGGTAAACTTTACACCATGTAATATATAAGTAAATATTAAATAAACAGCACCAATTTAAAAGTAGCACGTATTCATAAACACATCAATTACATAGTAAGAACCTGCAGCTTTGTAAATTAAAAAGAAAACAGGTGTTGGTACATACTTTATAACATTCAACATAGCTAAAAAGTACCGGAAACCTTTCCGTTTCAGTTAAAAGATAAAATTTTGGAATACTATATAAACATAATAGTTCTAAAATGATCATAGGCGTAGCAAGTAAATAAAACATGAAATTCATTTTTTACACCATTGTCACATATAGGATTTATAGAGAATCTCACCCAAGTGTTTTGGAATATCAAATATATCAACACGAGTCCTGAAAGTTATTAAATCCGAGGCTTTGCCGAGGATTTAATAACTTTAATCGACGAGTTTATTTTATGTGTCTACGCCCAATAGGTAAGAAATGAGACAACATTGAAAAATCAGAAAACTATTTATTTTCTGCTCGGCGTAAAAATATATCAAAAATCTTTAAAATTATTTAATGTTATACATATCTAGAAAGCTATTGTCACCAACAATGCAATATATTTGGTTTTAAGTGTCTACTTACACTTTGGATGTTTTTTTATGAATTTAACAGTTCGGGAAAGAAAACAAGAAATTCTCGTGAATTACGTCTAATAGTTAGGAAATTACAAATTTTAATGTAAGATGAACCATACATATTTTTTTATATATTTCCATTAAATACTATTAAAACAAAATAAACAAGACATATTCAACACATTATAATAATAATTCTTAATAATGTTTACACACTCTTCATACGCATTATCTAAACTTAGTTGATCTTTGCCAGACTGTTCTAGTTTGTCAATCACTGCAGTTAATTTAGCTTGTATTTCTTCCGATTGGAGGAAGGTTTCCGGGGGGTTACGCGTTAGAAATATATTCCTGCTTTCGGGTTCACAGTTCACGTCACTTGTATTGTTATTCCCACTATCCCCCAACTTACATATCCACGTGAGTAAAGAATGATCAAGTTTGAACATTGCGTCACCGTCTATAGTCCCAATACAATTTGACCGATTCACTATCTCAGAGGGCCGCATAACAGTAAACTCACTAAAACAATCAACATTTTCATACGATATAAAACAATAATCAACAACTGATAAACCAATGCTAGATACAAAAGTGAAGACATTTTTTGTAGAGTTCCGCCCATTAAGTATACAAAAGTTGGCTCGTATTAAAAAGTCAATGCAGGTTTTGCCGTTACTATTTAAAGTGTAATCGATCACCTCTCTCTCAGACAGAGAGTCCACACCTTCTATATAGTCAGTTTCCTCACCGCACCTGCTGTTGAAATATCCGCACACAAACATCACATTTCTAAATTTGTAAATCTTAGATAATAGCATATCATAGAATTGTTCCGCACATATATTTCTAGTAGAATTGTCCGGCGGTAGATAGCAAACACAAACAAAGTTTGTTATATTAGTCACATTATTTGTCATGGCTAACCATAAAATACCTTCATAGGTGGCATCTTTAATAGAAACATTATAACAGTCTAACATGGTATTTTTTTATTAAGAAACCGACACCTCCAGAGCCTCCGGGAGCTCGCCTGTGTAAAAATGTACGATTGTGGCCATACCATTGGTAGCCTTCAATCTCAATAACATCTTCACCACAGAGGTGAGTTTCTGTAATTCCGATTACTAGTATATCAGTCAGCGTTAATTACACACATTACGCGAAGAAGTGCATTTTGTGTACTACTATCACGGGACCAACCTTTCACATTCCAGCACCCGGCGAATACCTATTGATGACGTGTTGGGCTACGATTGGGAGAGGTATATCTTCCTTCTACTCTATTGGGTGACCTCCGTTCCGCACGATCACCCACCGACGCGCGAGCCTCCCGGTGCTCACGTGATCTATGTTGATAAACATTCCCACGTGCGTTACTATTACTACTATGGCCGTGGTCGCCAGATCTTCTTTCTCCAGCATCTCGATAGTCGTGGGATCTTCTTTCTTTACCATCTCGGATGTCGTAGGATCTTCTTTCGTCACCATCGCAATGGTCGTGGAGTCTTCTTTCTTCACCATCTCGGTTATCGTAGGCTCTTCTTTCTTCACCATCTCGGTTGTCGTAGGATCTTCTTTCTGCACCATCTCGGTTGTCGTAGTGCCGCCGTTGTCTATGTAGCCGACCTCCCGTCAAATGAAGTCTGCCATTTCCAACCGTGTCCACCAAAACACGCATATTGGATTCACAGATTCTCTGCTGTAGAGGTGTGTCACTCATTGTGTACACATTCTTACACCTCCTACTGTCTTTAAGTTTCTTTTGGTGTGATAGAATGTTCTGTTTATGTTCAGTGGATCTACACTTGGCGATAACCACAGCCGGGAATCTGGACCCCCGAGATTCTCTTCTCTCTGCTTCTACATCTTTAATGCCCTCGAGTTTGAGACCATAGAGCTCTCGCAATACGATCCCCGCATACATAGAAGAGATCGCTACGAGTAGGGCTACGAGAGCACGAT
>JAUTBV010151862.1:0-10594 GCA_032361325.1 Lepetodrilus fucensis | reverse complement strand
GTTACCATTACCTTTAGGCTATTGGTATCCGTAATGGTAACCGTAGTGTTGCGAAACCTCTCTATAGGAGGATAGACGGATATATATATATACACATATGTAGACAGAAATAACTGCATACTAGTATTTATCCTACCTATCCCTTCTTCTCTGGTTCAACCAGTGACATTACCAATCTCCATAGATCATTATACGTGTTTCATAACATCGAATATCCTGCTGATGACAAGACTAGCAATATGAATAATTGCATGCTTCCCATCTAATGCCAACTGGATCCACGCGTTACCACACATCTATAGACACCATAGATCGTTTTCGTAGATTCATATGGAATTTGCAACGTTATGAAACCATCATTAGTCCAGCAGTGGCCACTGGCAATTGTATTCCTGACAATATGGAGATTCGACACTGGGTCTGTTCATGACTCTGCTATCTCCTCAGGGCTATCTGTGTATACGTAGATGTCATCAGAAATATGCTTCTTGAGCAACGACTGCCAATCTGTCTGGATGATCGTGATGAACACGCCGCAGCATCAGTTGAATCCTTTCAAATGTTTCATGTATATGTTGTATAGATGAATGCGATTATATGGTTGTACATGGGTGAGACCTAAATGCATGTCTGTCTTGCCTGTCTATATGTATGTCTGTCTGCATCAGGGTGGTGATAATCGTATAGCCAAGTGATCGGAACATTATTGCGTCATTTCCGCTTTGCTCCATAGGACCCAGATACAAGGTCAAAATGAACTTGTAAATATTCGAGGCATCTCGGACCATTTGAGATCAGTTGTCCTTTTCTGCAACCTAGAATTTAAGTAATAGAAAGAGCCATGCAGATGTCCCGAATGTCAAATATGTTATCAACATTTTCAAAATACAAGGAATGCAACAACATCATGTGTCGTATATTTAATTAGTCAATTGATCTGATGTGGAAATGATCAGAAAATTGAATGGCATAGAATTATATTTCGTAAATTTCAGAATGGCAGCAATTTGATATAGGGACATCTCATGCCACTTCCGTTGTTATAGAAACCGTCCATAAGGATCCCAACATATATACCTGATTATGGCACGAGTAGTAATGTAGATATCATACTTGGTCTGTCAGTACCAGCCGGTGCTCGCAGGTTTACTGCAACCTTCAGCGCTACGGATGGGTTTCCTCCTGCTCTAAACTGACAAGTCTTTATATAAATGAAAGAATCTTGAAAGCGACTCTAACCCCCCCACTTTACACAAAAATGGCGCACGTACGTTCAGATTGAATACCTAGTGATTCTACTTTTAATCATGAAATCGTTGCATTCCAAAACCATGAAGACCAAAACAAACAAACATATAATTACAGCATCTGCTTTTGATCAGCAACGACAAACAACCGCTATTAATAACCCAGGGCACCAGATATACCGGAGATGTCCATACTGAGAATAAAATTAATGCTTGAACATCTAGTGTTTCCTTTTTCTCCAGTCTCTTCTCGTGCTTTGCCTTTGGCTGAAAGTAAAACTGCTAACGTAGCCTGGCAGATCGTCTTCCGTGTCGCTGTATCAGGTAGCCTCACGTCGCCAGATGTCAAATGATGAAGTAATTTGTCGATTATGGAAGCGTAATTATTAACAGAGAAGGTATTAACGAGATTATACTACTCAACACAGATGCAGTGTAATATTACAGCTATAAATAAAGATGTGTGTAGTATTTGATTAACGCTTGTTCTGTTTTTGACCTTCGTGAGTGATCGGCGAAAACAAAATAGTTTCGGGGCAATATGGTATTATTATTGACTGAAAATACAATTGATTTCAACATTATTCTATTGATATAAAATCAGTAGAAATAGACGAAGGTGAAAATACTTAGTAAGAAATTATAGTTAAACAAGAAGAATAATAACTTTAATAACATTAGTACATGTATTGGCAATACACACTCAGTTAATATCATTAACATTTATATATAATTGTCTCTAAAATGTCTTAATAACTATAAAATAATGTAGCTGTGTTTTTATGAATATAATACCAATCTAGATAACATATAAAAAGATATCTAGGTAGTGTATCTAAATTTGACTTTTCAGTATTTTAAGTTACTAAATTGAAGAACAATCCTACCATTCTTAATCGAACCATAATTGTTCCATTGCTCCATTGGTATCAAAAGATACGAGTTTGCGATTAATATATAAATAGCAGACCTCTTCGAATTACAACATGTACTATATGATAAATAGTATTAATGGTACTGATTGAAAGAAAGATTGAAATACGTGTTCTGAATGCACCTAATTATGTTCCAAATGTGCAAACAATTATATAATCAATTTTTTTTGGGTACAAAATCTATGTTTCGCTTGTTTTCTTATCTCTGGCTTCGATCGAAGTTAGAATCTATGCCTTGTCCTACCAACAGCGATCGCTCACTACAGCTACACACATTCCGTTTGCTGTCTATAGTACTGGTACCGTTGTTCGTAGAACATGATCCTATGCTAGCTTGTTCCAAAGTGTTCATGTGTATGGTGTCTATCCACCGAAAAATGCCCGTGACTCAGGCATTGGGCAATGCTAGCGATTAACTGACCATGACAGGTGTGCATTGCAAATAAATACCATCTGACAAAAAGTCAACATTAGTTCAATGATAGCCAGGCAACATCATTAGTCTCTGTAATCTTGGCATAAACATTGATAAATGTCGCTCATGAGAAAATTGACAGTTTTAAAAGGAATCAACAATTAATCAGTATAAAATGCGGAAGAGTGCGACTTGGAACAAAGAAATATATTGACGTGTAATAAAATAATAATAATACATTAGCATGTGTCGATTAAGTATTACGTGTCGTGTGTGGGTGCTTTTATTTGAGTAGAATTCATGTTTATTTGAGATTTATTGTTTTTGCAATCTGTTAGGAAATCAATTTTAAGATAAAGGCATTGCCTGCGATTAGTAATGGGGCAGTTTTGAAACTATGATGTATTAATTTAAAAAAATATGTATTTCAAGACATAAATTATGCCATAACGAAAATTTTACCCAAATACCATTATAAAATGTAATATGTTATGGTACTATGATGTTGTCCGTTTGTTAAAATTGGTATTGACAATAAAGCTCACATCATATAGCATTTTATTATGATGATAGACCGTAAAACAATTGTCATTGAATATCTTAAAATATATTATATAAATTCATAAATACAGTATGGTAGGTCAACGAATATAATCACAGTAATCCTGACGGTCTTATATCTTATCCTCAGGGTGTCGTTTCACGAAGCTCTATTATCTACTACGAGACCATAAAGCTCTCGTAGCGATCTTTTATACAAGCGATCGGACACTTACGAGAGCGCTATATGGTCTCATACTGGATATGAGAGATTCGTGAAACGATACCTTGAAGAACGGAGCCAATCTAGTATGGACATGTCATTCAGAACTTCATCCCCGAACCTTTATTACACCTACAGGAATGAACAAACACAAGCCAAACAAACGGCATCATGAAAGATGGTCTCCTTGCTTCCATTTTCTTTACGGAATATATAAATATTTTATTACGTTTCGTAGTCAGCGGTGTCTTGTTTTGCTAATTAGAAACATAGACGTTAATGGAGATGTAAGCGAGTATTTTTTTAGAAGAACATAAAAGAGAATATAGTCTTCGGTTAACATCCGATGAAGAACATGTTAAATGAAACAAAATCACAAGTCGGAATTGAAAGAAAAGAAACGCGATCATCAGATATTTCTTTAATTTAATCTACAGATACGTACATTCTTCTGAGAGATTTGCAAGTACAATCATGCAGTTTATGTTCAGATCTGTAAAGATATAACTGCAGATTATGTCGGATTCCCACGAGTGCAGTACAATAATGGTAAGACAAGTTCGATAATAACAATTTCCTAATGGAACCACACGGTTGTGTTTGGATTTCTTACTTATTTCCTGTCTCCCGGTATGTTTGCTGTTTGTTAATTAGACAAGTATATACAGTCACAATATAAGATTTATCTTGGATTAATTAGCAAAGGTAGGGTTTTATTAAAGTGCACGTAATTATATATTTATGTATTTATTTACTTACTGTCATATTTATCATAGCGACGTTATTTATTATGACAGTACGTATTCAGAACGGTGAAGTTCAAGGTCCTTGGAGCAGTTGTTATTTAACCCTCTCTGCTGGGTACGGCTCTGGGGCATCTCCGATTGCCTTCAGCATGGAGATTGTTAAGTTGTAGTAGCGTGTGACCAATCCCAGTATCTATTAATAAAATGTGTTTAATATTTTAATATGTTTAAAATAAAATAATAAAATAATTAATATGCCAATGTTTGATAGCGCTTGAATTTGTTTTTAAATATGCATATACTTGTAAAACTGTATTACTGGTTATGTCATCAGGTAGATAGTACAAGTACATCCATACGAAAATACTTTCATTAGTCTGCATATCCGATTGATTCTGTTCATGCTTCTGGTGTTGACCAATTTATGGCCAGAAAGTATAAATTTGTTCTGAAGGTGTAACCGGATTTAATTTCCTTACAGTACATCGATACTAATTAATATGCCATGTTTGATAGCGTTTTTTATTTTTTTTAAATATACATATACTTGTAAAACTATATTACTACATAGTTATGTCATCAGGTAGCTTTCATTAGTCTACATGTATCAGATAGATTCTGTTCATGCTTCTGGTGTTGACCAACTTATGACCAGAAAGTGTCAGTTCGTTCTGAAGGTGTAACCGGAGCTAATGTTCTTACAGTATATTGATCCTACGGTACTAGATAAGGACATATATAGACATGTCACGATTTTAAATTATTATTATAGGAGATAGGACGTGTCTACGTTTGTATTAACAATTAAACATTTTCTTACGAGTATCTCATTATAATATCAATGGGGGAGAAGATACTGGGTCTTATCCTATTGCAGATCTCTTGCATATGAATATAAAAATAACCGGTAGCATTCGACCGAATAACAGCAGTTACTCGATCATTCCCAAATAATAAGAACGTAATCCATTATACTCACAGGCACTAATTAATTTTTATGAAAAGAGTATCTGAAAATATTATGAAACTACTATTCTGTCCCGATATAGAATAGCAAAACCACTTCCGCTTCCGGATGAATGAACACAACAACGACCCACAGAAAATCGTACTTGGAGGTAAACTATCAAACATTAAATATTCATGCGCATTTAACATGGGTTGTAGCTAAACACTCCATCCCACACATCCGTGTAATTAGGCAAAGCAAACATCCACACTTATTAGAGGCAGTGTCTATCAAGCGGAAATGATACAACTGTTTATCGCTCTCGAGAGGACTTAACTCGTCCAATATTTATGGTGTTTGATATGGAAACGTTGAGGAATTAGATTATGCGGTCTAAGAATGTCCGGCACAGGTTTATGTCGTTCTTCCTGAGAGTGCAAACACGCGCAGCGCGTGCAATGCGTCAACGTCACGTCCGTCAAGTCCGTAAATCGCCGCCGGATGTGGGGCAAGTGCGAAATCTCGAGGACGTGTTCATGAGAGGTGTTTCCGGAAAATAGGTGTCCGCCATGAATACCAACTACATGCGCGTTTATTCATGGAGATTTGAGCATGGGGAGTAACCTATACTATACATGTGTTGACGTGTTTCCATGTCTATATAGTAAGTAATTCAAGTTTGACACATTCTAAAATGTCGGACTCACATTTCATAATAATGGTTGCTTTAGCATCTACATTAAAACTGAAAACTATAAATGTGAAGAAGTCAGTGATGTTATAGAAAAACAACATCAGTAATGGCTATACTAGTATTCAATACCGTGTTTATTGTGCTGCTTTCAACTGGACATATTTATGAAGTGTATTTTTAATGGACACTATAAGGTTTTGAAAAATAATTAATATTTAATTTGTCTTTATATCTTTTCATATGAACACTACTTGAACACTCGCCAGTATTCACATCAAAGCGGAGGAAACACTCTTAATATGGAGACAGCTGTCACTTCTATGACACCATAATATTAAAAATACACAAGTAGTTTTTAAAAAATAATACGATGCTCCTCCTACGCTGTAGAAAATTACACAAGTATTTTACTAAGTCCCTCTATCTGACTATGTGTAGCCTGTCAGTATTATGCCCGACATGACATCATGAGAGAGAAAAGCCTAAATGCTTAGAAGATTATATAAGTATTTACCTAATCTCCTCTGTCTGACCATGAAAACAAATGCCTACCCGGTAGAAAATTACATAAGTATTTCACTAAGTCCCTCTACTTGAAAACACGACAGCACGAAAACCATGAAAAATGGCCTACCCGGTAGAAAATTACTAAGTCACTACCATGTCCCTCTAGCTGTCTATGCGCAGCCTGAAAACACGACATCATGAAAACCATGAAACAAATCCTACCCGGTAGAAAATTACGTGTTTTACTAAGCCTCTCTATCCGACTATCCGCAGCCTGAAAATACGGCACCATGAAAACCATCAAACAAATCCTACCCGGTTAGAAAATTACGTATTTTACTACGCCTCTCTATCTGACTGTCCGCAGTCTGAAAACACGGCACCATGAAAACCATGAAACAAATCCTACCCGGTAGAAAATTACGTATTTTACTAAGCCTCTCTATCTGACTATCTGCAGCCTGAAAACACGGCACCATGAAAACCATTAAACAAATCCTACCCGGTAGAAAATTACGTATTTTACTAAGCCTCTCTATCTGACTATCCGCAGTCTGAAAACACGGCACCATGAAAACAATTAAACAAATCCTGCCCGGTAGAAAATTACGTATTTTACTAAGCCTCTCTATCTGACTACCCGCAGCCTGAAAACACGGCACCATCAAAACCATGAAACAAATCCTACCCGGTTAGAAAATTACGTATTTTACTAAGCCTCTCTATCTGACTATCCGCAGCCTGTCGGTGTGCTCCCTAGCACGACATCCTCACGATCGATGGGGGAACTGAACCGCCGTTGGTAATCAGAGACCAAGCGGGAAAAGAGGGGTTTACAGACATAGGTTGCCCAGAACAATTTCCGGAATGAATTGATGGAGATCTGAAGTCAGATGATTCCACATCATCGTCCAGGAGACGTCGCGCTAGAGGAATAATGTCCAGATAAGTGGCCGAAATAGCTCACCATACATGTATACATCAGAGCCGCACTGTCGGAGAATTAGCGGACATTTGACCTCTACTTCCGGTGTGTGAATAATAGAACCATGCAGGAAACACGGTGTGGAATTGCTGTGTATGCCTTTGAGGAATAGGTAACAGTAATTGTGAATCATTCAAAGGTTGTTAGTGACGGATGTCAAATTGAATACACGGCCCTTGGGTTAAGGAAACTTTCGAAAAGTACGATTTCTTGCTTATAATATAACTCCATCCTCTGCCTCACAGTGTAATTCACTCATTTCATGAAGGTACTGTACTTCTACCAGCTGTTGGTAAAGAATGGCTGAACTTGGGAGGCATAGGCCTACCACAGATTTGTTTCACTATCATTTATCATATAAATCAGCTTGGTTCGAGAGGCTGCTGATGCAAAACTATTGGTTGAACATGCATTATCTTTACATCCAGAGAAATGCCCAGTTATTTATATATAGAGAAATACAGGGGGGGTCAATCGGGCCAGAAATTAGCTAAATAGGGTCAAAGACAAGCATGAAAATCCACAACAGCTCACATGTCTGCACTGCAACCGAAAGTGACCGAACAACCTCACATTGCAGATCCATACACATTCCTGACATACAGCTGTAGTGATATATGTTTAGATTGCAATTAAACTGTATGGAACCCACTTCATTTGGAAGAAAATACCACTCATATTACTTAACATACAACAATACTAGGGCACAGACAATGGCACATGTGCAAAATGTACTTTTTCTACGGACTACTAGTATACGATAATGATAAACTATATGCCATCTTGATTCAGACGGGGAAGGTAAATGTTTTTTTTCTCTGGAATTTGATCCTGAGAAAAACTTATGTTAAAATAGTTCCTAATGTTCTACCTTCCTGTCCTTTATCTCGTTACGTAATTGATGAGTTTAATTTCAACTTCGGACTTAGTTCCGCAGACATGAATTAGCAAGGAAGGAACAAGATCCTGTCATAGCATGCTGCAAAATTGCCGTAATCAAAGATTCATGAGAACCCTGTCGGTATTTGATGAAGTATTGTGAACAGTAATACATGATCGCAACATTAGGGGGCATTCTACGGTTAGTCGTGTTGTCGTTTAAAGTGTGGTAAGACCATCTTTGAAAGAGGTCAAGGGTTAACTAATTAGGTTATTGCATATTTTTTTACGACCGTCTTTCCCCAACAAGTATGATATTTTTTAGATAATTCTAGAAATATTTATATTTTCAAATTAATTATATTTACCTAGTCCTAACTTCTGGCGATCGCTACACATGTAATCGTGACGTCACGGTTCTTGTGAAGAGATTCCCCAAACTGTTCGTAGCCACAGGGACTTGCAAAGCAAATTGCTAGAACAAAGCAAATTATTTAGAACAAGCATCTTTAGAGATTACCTTTTATTACATTGGCAATACCGCGTTATAAAATTTGGTAGATTTGTTTTAATATGTTCCCCTAGTTAGTAATATTATGTAGAAAAATATATAATATATTCTAAAATGTCTAATATTGCGTCCAAACATGATCTTGCCAAATCACTTTTCCTCAATCAAGGCACGCATTAGAAATAATTTGGAAAGATAGATTCAAATAATCTTCAAACAGACCAAATGTACACATAAGGTAATATATCTATACATGTATTTCTAAGTACCAATACTAAAATGCCATTGGATTCAAATGTCAGATGTCTAAATATTGTATTGTAAGGATTATACCATCACGGTCTGAATATGTTATTGTAAGGATTATACCATCACGGTCTCCCAACCATTCCTTGTCGTATGCTGTCGGTTATGTTCATAACACCCACAATAACGTCATATAATATGTGTGCTAATGCTGTAACGTAGTTATTAACGTTTGACGTTAATCTACATCAATTTTCGAAAATCAAACACCAGCAATTGATTATTGACATTGCCAGTGAATCACTTCAGTCCCCTTGTGAACCCTTATCTGTCACAATTGTGGATTCAGAATGAAAACACCGGGTCCATATTCTTCAATTATTTCTCTTTATGGTCATCTGTTTGCTCGGTGGGTCTTGGTATTGTTTGAAAACGGCTCGTGTGGCATGGCGATTCGTTTCAAATTCAACAGATGAAATAAAAACAAATTGTATTCGAGTATTAAATTATTTGACAATGTTAAACACAAGGGAGGCGCCTGTAAAGAGGCGCTGACCATCATCAGTTCGTAGTTTTCAATATCGAACTTTATCAACGTGGTCCGAGGTTCTGGATTGAGACTTTTAACACACAGGGATGAAACGTCGAAGCTGGCTTTTCCAAACACTGAATTTGCATGCGTCAAAGATTTATGCCAAATTGGCTATTTTCGTTGAGTCACGGCCAGTAGTTATTGATGTGTGTTACGACGAGATCTAATTAGTATGCAGGCTTTTGGGGAATCACGACCCGTTCAGATAAGGTCATGTATGCCGTCAAAGTCGTGCCCCTTTTCCAAGATGGGATTTATGATTAGTCGTAGGGAGACAGTTTCTTCTAAAGACTGACTCATAAAGGGCAGTTGTGCAGCGATTTTCGGCGGTTTAGAATCCAGAACCAGAGCGGAATGATAACAACTGTTGATTGTCAGGGAAAGATGGAACTTAATTGCCTGACTAGCCCCGGGAGAGATAACAATCATAAAAACACATTTTCTTAACGTAGCGTCGTAAGCTTAATCGAAGTGCTTGAATCATTGAACTTAGTCAAAACAGCAAGAAGTTAATATTCCAACAATTAAATGTCTATTTATTATTAAGTGTGTATTGCGTATTAACGTTCAGCAATGTTTCGCTGTGTTACCATGTATGTGAAACAGCACATTATATGCTGAAAACAAATGTAATTGCTATTACTTTGATTAAATATTGGTACGTTTCCGATTCCTATGCCAGATTCAGAGTTGCGGAAACGAACCAAAATTAAATTAATGTTTAATTAACTTGGCAGCTTTTAGGATTATGTTATTAAACCGCATTTGTAATCGTAGCTAAACTGCGAAAATAATGCGAGGCTATCACGTAACATAGCATTTCATTGTACTTAAAGTTTTGAGCAGATCGTTAAATTATCTACATGAGTAAACTAGGCCTGAACGTACACACGTTTCTGACAGTATAATCAAATAACAAAACTGAAAAATAGATATAACCAATCTGTTCCTTATTCCAAGTTAGCAACCAGTCACAGGTGCAGTCTTAGACTCTATTTAAAACATCTCTTTTGCAGATATTAATCTACTCTCGGCATTGTCGATCCTAGACAGAATCCATATCTACGAATACAGGATAATATAAGTATATCTGATTTAGAAACCCATCAATCCGTTTCATCTGAT
>JAUTBV010151851.1:0-10594 GCA_032361325.1 Lepetodrilus fucensis | reverse complement strand
TTATTGCACTAGTGCAATATTTTATATTTATTGAATGGATGTTATTGCACTCTCAAACTCTATGTTATGTGATAAATATGGTTAATGTATAAACACTACTTAATTGTAATGCCTTAAACATACTTTCCTAGTACACAAGAATCTTTTCCAGCTTGGACAAAATACTTAAATGCATTTACTACAAATGCATATTGATGTCCAATAACTGCATTGAAAAACAAAATGCAAAGTGAGTTGCCATCTTTGAAAGACATCAAATTAAATTTCCCAAAACAAAAAACTCAGAACTGTTAGAGCAAGATCCTGTGTTGTCAGGTATCTGAACTTGGGTAAAACTTTTTTTTGTATGTGAACAAAGTTCAGATACTTGACAGATGACGACCCCAAATCTTCCTCTAACAGTTCTGATTTTTGTTTGTTTCGGGAGACTACTGTGAATCATGAAATGTGGACAAGAAATGGCATACACCAAATAACTTTCTCAAATAAACTATCGACAACAGCACATTTTGCATGGAGATCTATTCTTGTCCGGCTCTGGGCCAGAGATATACCTCTCACTCACAACTAAACAGTTCACCATCAAATCAAACCATTGATGCTAATATTACATGTAATACAGATTGAAATTGTCAATATATATTCCAGAGATACACAGCATGACAAAATAGGTCACTCGTACATTCTCTATCGCAATAGCATCATGTACTGAACATGTAGTTGCACAACAAATGCATATAAACTTTAACCTTCTCCTAGCTAGAGCCAACCAGACACTCAATAGGCCAGAGGTTTGTAAGTCCCTGTCTGATATAGCATACCTGGGATGCATTCAAAGACACACAAGCGCTTGCAAATGGCTTACCAAACTAGCCACTGTCTCAAGGGTCGTATGAAGTGTACATGGGACAGGCAACCAGTTTAGCTAAGCGGCTTACTCAGACCTGTGAAGATTGAACGCACGCCTGGTTCGCTGTCAACAGGGAGTGGACTCCTGCATGAGGAAGCAAAGACGTATTTCGTGGCTAGAAATATCACAATAGTTACGACCTGCATATTTGTCATGACCGTAGATAAACAGGGAACATTTAGACACCATCAACATACATAAAGGACATTCAACCCTACTGATCTCTATGTACATCTAAAATCGGACCTATGTTACAGATGTAGAAAATGTACATTGTGCGCTTTTTCTACGATATAGATATTGACAACATCTTACAATATGTTTAGTATATGTATCAATATTGTATTTGACATGTTTGCGATCTCGCCGTAGACTAGTAGAGGGCTTTGGGATGGAGTACAGGGATTCTGGGGGATAATGTCACTATGGACAGTTTCAGTCGTCTCATAACAGGGAGGTGTATGGACAGTCACAAGCTGTACCACTTCATTGTGGTGGTAATCTGAGTGGTGGTGGTGGTGGTGGCACAGAACCTGACAGTGGTATTACTGGAGCGGTACACGTACTGCACAAACAGTACGATAAATAATACCCACCCTAAATAAACATTGTATTTTTAGAGCGAGTGAATAATTGTTTTACGCCACAGCGGGAATCTTTCACCCTTACATGACGAGAGAGCCTCTGGAAACAGCGTACTGCATTACATTGCATGTTGGGAGATTTTTACTGTCCAGAAATAGAAACAATTAAATCTGGACATCAAACAGAAAAAATATCCTAAAGGGCATCACTGCAACATGTTGAAACTTCTTAATTTAACTGTCAAGTGCAAAATCAGCACTTTCAGAAATATGTCAACAAACTGTAGTTTCAAGTAACTCTGAATGGCAAATAGTATACATATATATTAGTAAATAAATACATCACAGATTGAATAATAAGTCGCATATAATTCCAAAAAACAACCAAAAACAACTCGCCTGTAGATAATACGTCTAGCAAACCATGCTAAAACAAAATGTATAGATCCAACTTAGGGGTGGGGGTGGGGGTGGGGGTGGGGGTGGGGGCGGGTGGATAACTCCCTGAGGATGTAAACTCACACAACAGAGCAAGGTGAATATATGTGGAAATATATGGAACAATCCTCAACCGTATCATGTCATATTAAACATTCCTCATAATTTGCAGTGATTTAAATTGCAAAACACATTGACATGTGTAAAGATTCCTTAAGGAATGAACAAAACGCACTGAGATGTGTAGAGATTCCTTAGAATGAACAGAACACATTTACATGTGTTGGGAATTCGCAGGAATAATTTTTTTTTTGATTTTGGTGTTGTGGGGAGTAGGGGAGCACTTTTGGGATGTTATAGTAAGATTTACATTTAAATATTTTCAATTAAAAAATAATACATTTACAGACAGAACATGCTAGTGATATGTCAGGGGAGACTACTCATCGAGTTGTGCCTAACCTCCTCCTTACTGGAGTCAAATTGTAGATGCCCTGACGAGCAACGATTTTGATTGGTCCAGCAGAGAGAAGGTCAGCATGACCCGCTGGCAGCAAATTTGTCCTGAGAGAAGTTGCTGTGATACAGGGAATTGTGGGAACAGATAGCTCAGGATGCTCCCACAAAGGGAGGCGACTCTATCCTCAGAGATTCTGCCACTGGACCGCAGCAAAGTTGCTGTTGAACTCTAGGTTGTGCGCGATGGTTTCAGGGATGGCGTGCGAGAACCACAACTTCTGCAGGGCGCAGTACTTTTCTACACACAAATGGAGTGGGTTTCCTCGTCTGAAAAAGAATATGACAATGTTTTGATATACGCTATTAATATTGATACATATAGGTAAGACTGTGTAAAAACATGTTATTTAGTATCAGTATTTAGGATAAGATATCGTGATCATTTAGCTTCTGGTTTTGAAATATAGTATAGAGTTCATGCATCCAATGTCTACAGGGTGTGTGAGTGAGATTGCTTTATGTTGCAGTGGGAATCATTCAACAATATGTGCTGATTAATAATATCTAAAGAAATTAACTGGAACCTTGCTATGCAAACTGTAAAAATGAAATTTATTATTGCAATAATTCATCAAAATATTAATATAATTATTTATACTAATATACAGATATACAGATATGATGGTGTGCAGATACTAAATCGGTGAACATTTTATGAGTATTTCAAGCTGAACAACGGGTAAAATTGTATTGATATTAAAACTAACTTCAAGCCTTGGTCTGTCTCGCCGTAGTCGTCCAGGTACGGTGGCGCCACGAAGCAGCCCTTTGTTTTACCCGACAGCAGCAAAATCTGGCAGTCTCGAACCCTGAATAACAACCAAGTCTCCCATATACTTTCCCAAAGATTACTAAATATTTGTGATCATGATTTCATTTTCAATTCAAAATTTTGTTCAAAATCCCATTATAAAATTTGAGATCAAGCATTTTTCGCACTAAAAAGGTTTAGTAATTTTGACAACTGGTCATTATTCTATTTGACAGTGATCAGACGAGATGGGATTGGATTGATTTTACTGCAAGATTTCATTAAAATAAGTAAAGAAATATATATTTTCTAAATATATAGAAAATGAGTATTGAGGAGAGAATATGGAAGGGGAATAAGAAGAGGGGAGACAGCTGGAAGTGGAAGAGGGGAGACAACTGGAAAGTGAGGATTACCTGAGGAAGATGCCGATGCTGGCACCACACAGAGCCGCGTGTTCGGTGGCGGCGCCGACCGTCAGTCCGTCCAGGGATATCTGACAGCAGTAGCTCTGAGAACACAACATCTGTCCACACACCAGACACATCGTGGGAGCTCGGCTGTCGTCGCCGTACGACTTCGGGCAGCTGTGTCACAGAAATATTCTCACATGTCACATTCTTCACGCAAATTCTGATTGGAAGTTCTATGCAAAACTTTGTTAAAGACAAAAATAATATGGCACTTTCTTTGTGCAAATTCTGATAGGAAGTGCTTTGAACAATTTTTAATAAGATGTTAATTTAATATAATTTTCTTTTAAAAATTGGGCTCTTTTAAAATTCTTTCACAAATATCATGGCTTGTCAAGATTAAGACAGAAGCGAGTGAGTGAATATGGAGTTTAATATCGCTGCGGGAATCTTTCACCCATTTGCGACGAGATTAGGACAGGAGGAAAACCGGAACGTAGCGCTGAATGTTGCAATAAACATGTATGGCAACTACATCACCACGGTTTAGACATCACATCCTATCATGATCGCGTCAGAAAGGCAACTTTCACAAACATTGATGCCAGGATCCAGGGACGGAATTTGACCCTGGGGCTTTTGGCTCTGAATTTCAAAGTTCTACCATTGTGCTAACACCCACCCCCCGATTGCTCTTGTAAGGCACCACCCATCCCCCCGACTGCTCTTGTAAGGCACCACCATCTGCCTCAGCATCAAGAAGGATCAGCCCCAGTACAAGTGAAACAAATGTGGGAGGCAGGCAGACAGTACATACGTGAAGGTGGAGACTTGGTTGATGAGCTCGCTGAAGTCCTTGGGGAGATGCACCAGGCTGTTGACCTTCAGGGGGTAGTGCACCAGCTGGAGGTTCTCACTGGACAGACGCTCTCGCATGTTCCGGCTGCAGCACCAGCTATACAACAGAACATATAGGAGCTACAGTTGGCTATACAACAGAACATACAGGAGCTACAGTTGGCTACACAACAGAACATACAGGAGCTACAGTTGGCTACACAACAGAACAAGTCACCAGCCAAACAAGGGATTTATTCTTTATATTGATAGGCTGGAATAACAATTTTGTCTAACAAAATCATCAGTTTTAGAATCTGCTTGCTTGGCAGCATACCTTTTGATCAGTGTGGATGTCACGTTGCCTTGCTTCTCAAACAGCTCAGACATGTTGATAGGGAGAGCCAGGTATCTGCACAGGACTTCAAACTCATGTGCTCTCTTTCCTGCATAAAAAAAAGCCACAATAGCTTAACATGACGCTTTTCCCCAGAACATTGCCAGTATAGATTTCTTCTCAAGCTACCAAAATGAATATATTTGAATAGTGTAGAAGAGAAATTTATCAGGAAGCGCATAAACTACAAAAAAGGATCTGATATCGGGTCTGTACCTTGGACGAGGAGATCTTCCGGTGCCATAACGCCTGTAATGTGATAAAACAAGATGGCCGCACATCTAAGGAAGGGGAGAGAAGCGCGGTGTAAATACTGCAGAATCTGGTGCGGAGATGGAAGCTGGTCGTTCAGGATGCTGGAAACAAACACAGATTTTATTGAGAATCAAAAAACTATTTTTCTCTTTATTGTTGTTACAATGAACTTTTCGGACCTTTGGTTCGAAGAATTATTATGCATAGCAAAAGTCTAAGAAATTTAAATTTCCAATAGTCTTCAGGATATTGCAAGCATTGGCCATCTTAGCTTGGGTGAGGAATAGTACCACATTAAAACAGCTACACAATTGTCAATGGTCATCACGGCAGATTATGATAACTTGTGTTAAGTTTGACAAATCTACAGCTTACTCAATATCAATAGATATGTATTGATCACTAATGTATGGGCCTCAAAGTTAAAACATTCATAACAAGGAGCCAAAAACACTGAAAATAGGTGAAATATTGGTCGCCAAATGCAAAATTAAATTGCCATGGTGACCAAGTTAGTTGCTAAATTAAGCCCTAATGTAATGGGTCCAGTACACAAATATACGGTATACTGGACATCAATAGATAAACATTGATCACTGATGCAATGGGTCCAACTTACCCAGCATTTTCTCTGATCTCGGTGAAGATTCTTAGCAAGGAATGCCCTTCTGGATCACTTTCAGTTTCCATGGACTCTGAAGATAGACAAACAACACAAACATGTATTGAGGATATTTTATACACTAAATGGAAGATGATTAGCCATTAGTTAATCATGAGTGAGTGAATATAGAGTTTAACGTCGCTGCGGGAATCTTTCACCCATTTGCGACGATAGTTAATCATGATACGAAGCAAGGATTACACACAGTGGGCATACGACTGGTATGAGAACGAGCAAATAAACTTTTATCAAAAAGTAAATAAACAAATAAAAGTATCACAAAATCAGTAGGATAACATGGTGAGTGAGTAATTATGGAGTTATGTGGGAATCTTTCACCCATTTGTAACAAAGGAAAACTTGGCAGCCGTGAACCGACCTTGAGGTGGTTCACTGAAGGTCAGAATGAGCTGAGTCAGCTGGGCGGTGAGTACAAGCTGTAGTGCATGTTTGTTGTTCAGCCCTCCTGTGGGCAGGGTCGAGATCGACTTCTGCTGCTCGGCGTACAAGGTCGGCAAGGTCATGGTCAAGGTCACTAGATACTGAAAGAGGTCAAGGTCGAGGAGGCACGGAACGTCTTTGTTCCGCTTCTCCAGTTCGTCGGGAATCAAAGCTGGAATTAAGAAAACGTCAACTGTAACGGTATTGAGTTTATTTACTGGTTTCACAATACAGAGTCCTGTTCTATAGTTGTAGTTACAACTGTCATAGCATTACGATAATTTTGAGCTTAGAGTTGCTTTCAAGCTTCTTTCATTTATATCACGGCTTGTCAGTTTAAAGAAGGAAGAAAACCTGTAACATCTGTAGCGCTGAATGTTGCAGTAAGTCTGCGGGCATCGGCTGGTACTAACAGTAGTTCTGTAGTAGACTATGGGGCCCAGGTATGGACCCTCACATTTCCAGCTGTATGTAGTGGACTTACCTGAGAGCAGCCGGACACAGTGTTGCTTGACCTGGTCTGGAGACATGACCTGACTGACCACAGCTCCAAATCTGACCAGTGACCCCAGCAGGTCAGACTGTCGTGTCGGCAGCGACCCGAACAAGCTCTTGTCTTCGGGTCTCAGTACTTGCTCTGAAAGTAAAATAGTAGAAAAACAATTGAGTTGCCTCGTTAAGTAGACATTGTTGCAAATTTATAAACAGATTTAAGTAGAATTTGACCCAAGAAACACTGAAAAATACTGAACGTTTCAGATTTCTTTTCAAAATGCGATAGAAAAGCTGTTTTCCAATGGTATGCGAAATCTGAAAACACAAAATTTTGATCAATGTTATAATTTGAAAATGGCGAAAAATATTGACCAATGGTATTTTCTTATTTTGAAAACATTAACTGCTGACCAATGGGATAGTGGGATATACTGACCAATGGCTTGCATAGTGAAGGAACATGTGCTCCAGGCCATGACAGACACACGGGCGTCCTCATCATTGGGCTCCACGTTTAGCCCAAACTGGAATCAGAATCAAACTCAGAGTGAGTGAGTGAATTATTGTTTTCTGCTACGGCAGGAATCTTTTACCCATACATGGCAATTAATATTTAATTATACTACAATAAAACATAGACACTCAACCATGTGATAGTGGAAATCACATACAACATAATCAATGCTGCACAATAATATAGTAAAATCCACTGGATTAGGTATTATGGGTGAACAAGATATCCATTACTTACCGAGTAGACATCTCTTGCAAACTTCTTCAGCATTTCTCTCATTCCTTCAGAGAAGTGTCCACTGGAGAAACGTAAACATTTATTAGATAATGGTATTATTTCAAAATATTCAAAGTCTGTAAAGACAAATTCGATTGCCGGGATTCGAACTCTGTAACCTTCGCATTTCTTGCGCTCTAGTCCATTAGGCCACCTAGCCGACGAAAGTTCAACCTAATGAATGAATCGCTCGTAAAATCCCTTACATTTTAGTGTATTCATATTAAAATTTGTATTCAACGTTTGTATATTTTTGTCGTGATATATGACAGTTAACACACGGCCCTCTGGCGTTACTGGCATGTAATGTACTCCGTTTCAGGAATGACCCCTCGGGCTACTTCCTTCAACGTTCTGCATTACATACCGTAACGCCCTCGGGCCGTGTGTTAACCATCACTTAACACATTCTGATTGGCAGTGTACTCAGAAAGGAGGAGGATCACCTTGCATCATCGTACACATATTCCCAAAGCAGCTGGAAGTTCTTAGCCACGCTCTCGGCCATCATGCGTGTGATCGTAGATATCGGACACGGCTGGAACAGTGGGAACTCTTCTGAAACGAAACACAAATCATCATCATTCAACGACGCTAAAATCTGGACATGTAATACAATAATTATAATTCAACGCAAAAATAACCTTAAATTAAGACATGTAATACTATCATTATCATTCAAAAACGCTAAAATCTGGACATGTAATATCATCATTATAATTCAACGCAAAAATAACCTTAAAATCAGACATGTAATACTATCATTATCATTCAATGATGCTACAACTGACTAAATGGCATGCATGCTATACAGTAAGTTCAGATCTTTCTTCAGTTATTTCATTCATCCGATACCATTGGACTGATTATAGAATGTGACTGAAATGTATTAATTCTCTATTTTTGGATATTAGATATATCTTCTTGCCTTGCGATTCCTTCTCATAAGCTTCCTGTATACTCGTCTGTACAGTCTTCTGAATACCATCCAACCAGTCGTCATACTTGAGATCAACTTCTTTCTCACTGAAATGGCAAACATCGGGGTATACATACAGCTACTTGTTTTGGAGACAGTGAGAAATACTATCCCAAAGACTAAGTAGTTAGTAATGTTAATTTTTAACATTTAAAAAACCCACACTTTTTATTAGTGTTTAGATCCGATTTAAAGCTATTTTTTTATCTCTAAAATATACATGCAGTATATATTTTTTTATTGGGGTTTAAATCCGCTTTCAGGATTTTTTCACTTATATCACAGCTTATCAAAAGTGCCCGAAAAAAACCTATATCCGCCACTCTATTTATGGAATGAGGAAATCCTGCAAGCATCGGGTGGTACTGATAGACCAAGGATGATAACTGCATTGCCAAGGTACAGACAAGATAAATGCTAGTAACACTTTCACAAAGATCAGAAACCTATTCTCTGAGCAAGAAATAGATATATAAAAATAAATGACGAGCAAAGAAAGCAAAAAAATCTTATACCTCGGACATGATTATAGTGAGTGAGTGATTATGGAGTTTAACGTTGCTGCGGGAATCTTTCACCCATTTGCGACGAACAAGATTACAGGAATTAAGAAAAATTACATGAATGTATTGAAGCTCGAGCGAGTGAGTGAATATGGAGTTTAACGTCGCCGCAGGAATTTTTCACCCATTTGCGATGAATTGAAATTCGAAGGAGCTACTTAGTAGATGATGCTGCAGAACGGAAGTTGCACGTAAGACAGGACAAATGTTGCGGTACTCACACGTCGGCTAGCATGGAGCCGAGCGTTGGGACTATCGGTATCACAGTGTTGCTGAGTCCCTCGCACAGCGGACATAGATATTCCATCTTGTCGATGTCGTAGCTGTAGCTGTGGCGGAACCTGTGTGGACGTCGCCTCTCCTTGTTCATCACGTTGTCAAAATACCTGAATAGTAATTACAGGTGTTATTTCTGATATTATAATTAATAACATTATTTAAAAAAAACAAAACAAAAAAAACACAAAAAAGACATTAAAAAAGAATTAAAAAAAGTAGAGCTATACCTTCAATACATTAACAAGCTACATCTCTCTTAGCCCTATGACAGTTCTGTGTTCTACAGAACTAGAGTGAAGGTAAACTTCAATACATTAACCATCCTCATTAACTAGCTACGACAGTTCTGTGGAGCGGACGCGTGACCGGGGAGATACCGACCTCTGCCAGCAGTCGTGGTGCATGACGTGGCCGCAGGAGCTGGTGTGGGTGCCGGTGAAGAGGTCGGAGGACGTGAACAGAGGGTCGTAGTCTTCCTTGTTCTCCAGCGCCTTGCCACGACTCTGAGACAGGACTGTGGACCTGAAGACGAAGATACGCGACGTCACAACATCTCAGACTCTTTTTAAAATAATTATTTCACTATCCACAATTAGACCATAACCCAATCGAGAACATTCCTGAGAGGGGTATGGTCTCATAGAGCGTCATGAAAAAGGTACCTGTATATCATTTCACGAAGCTCTCATATCTACTACAAGACCATAGTGGTCTACGATACATGGCAATCCATCATTTACGCGAGTTTTATGTTCTCATAGTAAAAAATGAGAGCTTCAAGAAACGATACTCTTGCTGTGATAAAAGTGAGTCTAATTTTCGGCAGAGAGAAGAACTACACGGACAGTTCCACTGCGTATCGCACGTACCTCTGGACAAATGCGGCCAGCACCATGGCCTTCCCGCTGCAGGTCACTTCCTGTTCCTCCTGACACAGGATACAGGTGGCCATGATGGGCGTGGTCACCACGGTGTTGCTACGACTGCTGCCTAGCGCCACGGGGAAGCCGGTCGGCAGAACCTCACTGTAACATGGAGTCAACTATTACTATAAGGAATCGATCTTAACACTAGCCCAAACACTTTCTCACAATGTTAAAGGTATCCTAAGAACTATTAGAAATTTATTTCACTATCCACAATATATACTAGTATATATACACAAATCCCGTCCTGGGGGCTCGGTATCAATGTTCGCGAAAGTTATTGATAGGATGCACTGACTGTAGAGTGGCAATGCAGTTATCATCCTTGGTCTTGTCAGTACCAGCCGGTGCTC
>JAUTBV010151840.1:0-10594 GCA_032361325.1 Lepetodrilus fucensis | reverse complement strand
AGAGAGAGAGAGAGAGAGAGAGAGAGAGAGACAGACAGACAGACAGAGACATACACACACACACACACACAGGGATAGTTTTCATGCATAAACTGGGACATGTTCGAAAGTATGTGTAGGTCGTTATTAATATTATTAAATAGAACTAGTGCTGCATAAATATAATGTGTAATATGTCATATTGATGTCAAGACCGGATAAACATATAGATGAGTGTAAACACAGCCAGGCTTTTGGATGATAGTGTTGTCTTTGATCACTGTGTTGCACAATAAACTTTATGAGACTTAAAGTATTGTTTATAAAAGACTAGGTGCTGGGCATCATATCATATATCATATCATCATGCACACGGATCTAGCTGTAGCACGCACACGCACGCACGGACACACACACACACACACCACACACACACACACACACACACACACACACATCACACACACACACACACACACACCACTCTCTCTCTCTCTCTCCACTCTCTCTCCCTCTCCTCCCTCTCTCTCGCTCGCTCTCTCTCTCTCTCTCTCTCTCTCTCTCTCTCTCTCGCTCTCTCCCCCCTCTATCCCTCTGTATCTGTATATAATCTGTGTAGTTCCTCACAACGGTATGGGATCGTGAACGGCTAGCCATATTTCCAGACCGGAGGTAAACGATTTATAACGCGAGAAGCAAGTTTGTTTATTTCCATTAGTGTAGTAAAATGCTACACTAATGGAAATAAACAAACTATATTTTCGGAATTAGACAGTATCAAGTTTTGAAAATTCAGACTGTAAAATTATAGTTCCAATTGCATATTGTGACCGACTTTCAACTCTATTCTCCGTTAATCTTTTTCTAAAATTACACAATTATCCGTTCAGGTCGTCGATCTGCTAGTTAGCTATGTTTGTGCTCAAAACACCAAAAGGTGTTAATATTTTTATAAAACTATTATACATATGTTTTCAGACATACAGTGTGCACATACACGTGAAATTTCAGTTGTTGAAGTTGCGCCGAAAGCCGCTTACTATAATAACATTGTTAACGATTTCCAGACCCCGTCTGTAAATAGTTCCCTAAAGTTTTTGCTCATGGTCTGTAACTCGTTCACCGCAACGGTCTAACTCAGTGGCACGACTTAAACATATAATATGCACGGGTAACGTTTTCTCGCAAATCCTTAATAGTTCAGTTGATGCATCAAAGACAAGATAAATAGCAGAACGTTCCCTATATTCATATAAAACATTAACATTTTGATAGTTATTGAGTACTGGGGACTAAGTATATTAGTAAATAACAACTTTTGGGTGGATAAATCAAGCGTAATTAGTCTCAGATCGAAATTCGTTTGTCCATTATACAGGTCAATCAACTGTGATATTATGCCTTTAAGATCCTTTCTAGTACCTGGTATATCACGGTTTGTTAGTTTATGTCAGGAGGAAATCCGCAAAATCCGTAACAGCGCTGAATATTGTAGTAAACCCGCGAACACCTGCCGTACAAACAGATGTATCCCATCAAATCTGTTTATTGAATTATCAATCTCGCAGCTACTTAGTTAATTTTAAAATGCCGTATTCATTACGTTTTATTGTATAACGTCATTTTAAACAAGATATAATGAAATGTTATCAGACTATGTGAAGTTATTATTAAAGAGGATGCTATACGATATATATTATATTCGTCATCAGTGACGTCATTGTTTGATAATTCAAGTCATAATAATAATAATAATTTAAGTTATCATAACTATTTTTTATCTCAAAGGATGTTCACCCATTTGAGTTTTTGATAATTGCATTATATACCTAATGTAACTTTACTATCACCCCCTTTCAATAGTTTATTAACAAATACAAGTAACGCTATCGGCGATATTTTAATGTAATTGTATCACTACATGAATCATCGAATCGGGACATATGTATATGCAATACCATATTCAATGTTACACGAATATTATCACATAACATTTAATTTTGACTTTCAAATAATTCACAAACGTGGGCAATTTATCTTATCATCACTGTCCATCATTTTATGTTGATTTACGACAAACAATTTAATTTATAGATTTGATTATATTAAATTAAATCAAATTATGTTTTGCCCATTCTATTAATTTATTCAAACAGACTTTTAAAATAAATCAGTAGAGAGTGTTTATTTTAACAATACAAAAAAAAACACACTCGTATTTCCGTGTCGATCAAATGTCAATGCATGACGCCACTTGTCATTCGGAGTCTGTACAAATATCCCCAGGCCATAGCTGACGTCTTCTCACCAGGGCGGTGTAATCTATCTACAATTCGACGATTTTTATTTTCAAAACCTTCTTACAGCGAACGGCCAGTTGTGTAGAAATAAATGTCCGGGATGTACTCAAAACGAGGGTTGAGAATCTTTGTTGGAATGTTATTACCTCCAATAATTCATGGGCTAAACGTCGTTTAACGCAGAACGTTCTCGGTATGTGGTCTATGGAAGTATTTCTCCGCTTGTAGACTCGCTATGTTTGCAACAGTTTAGACTTTTTTTATGTGATATACGGATTTTTCTTTTGCGTATTATCTGAATAGACTACTTTTACGTTATGTTGTAATGATTATAGTTTAATATTCGCATCAGCAAGCGCAGTCAATGCACGCGAAATCTCAAACAGTTTTGTATGTCCTTTTATTTGACGAAGAGTGAAGGCTTGTACTCTGCCGACACGCTTTGAGTGAATAATTCACCTTGTTCAACCATAATCACGAGCTAGTTACCCGACGTCGTACAAGTTAATGTCATTGATAACTCCTCAGTACGATGAATTTAAGAATTCCGTCTTTGTTCAATTTTCTGTTACCAGTAATATAAAACTATTTAATAGGGCGATCTCTGTTTAATATCGAGATAATATACATGAAGTAGACTAGAAGAACGGTCGTGAAATGAAAAATGTTACACGTATACACAAACTGGCTCAAATGTTCAAATCCAAGACAGAATAAATACCCTCAGTACAATATACCTTCAGACAAAAACGCTTCAGACAAAAATAAATCAGACATAATCCCCTCAAAACAAAATCATACCAAGATATAATACCTTCACATATGAGAACTACTGTTAGATTTAGATTTCTATATTTAGATTAATGTTTATTAATATTTGTATGTTTATAAATGGCAATCATTGTCACAGTGTGTAGTATATAGTTATCTATACCTCTAAGTATATGTTGATGCTTACCAATTATTACTTACAATTGAGGGCACATGTATTATGTGTTTGAAGTAAGTCTGTCAGTGTTGACTGCTGAAATAAGCAAACTTCTTGTACAAGACCAAAATAAGTAATGGTGTCGACAGTTTCAGAGCTTCTTCAAAGCATCGGACTCTGTGTAAGTTTCGCTGATATTTATTTCTAACTGTGATGGTATTGTTGTTAATGTTTTAATTAATATACTAGTATTCGAAATAAAGTAGGATGTGTCAGGATGTTATGAGCTGTTATAACAACTTGCAATGAATGATGGTTGTAGTATTTAATTTTATTTATTTATTGTATATACATAGATATTGTAGATATTAATCTGCATATATTTGAAATGTTATAACGAATTGTTAATGAAATACGTATACTGAATATCATTAATGTTAATATATTCCATTGTCATACTCTGCTAACGTTTATTTGTAATACATTGTAATGAGGGTTTTTAGTCCTGGTGATGTTTTGTCCTTGTAGGATTTTGTCCTGAAGGTGTTCTAATTAAGTCAGGTCACCGAAATGTCTATATGTGGAGTATATACCAAAAAGTACAATTGTCGCAATCTTACACATACTATTAAAATAAAATAACCTTTGTAAATGCTCTGCAAGGTAAACCATTTGTCATGCCAACATCAGCTCCTGGGTGCATGGTAGGGTGGTTGATTGGGCTATTTCGGGCGTTGGTGGAGGTATCATGCGGAGGTGGGGGCGTTATTGTATACGGTGGAGGTGTGCTGGAGGTCGGGTGGACGTGTTATTGTATAGGGTTGATGGCGGAAGGATATTATAGTTAAACTTACTTGAACTTACCACTGAAACATATCACTGAAACATTCCAGAGCTACGTGTAGCTATTCTGAAAGTTACGTAACTCGCTTGTCCAATTCGGAGCGAGCAGTCTTCCAATACAACGGTCTCGCTGACAGTCGTTAACTCCTTCAAGCAACGATGTCGTATACAACACCCCCAACACGCTTTGAACAGTAACCGAACTCGCTTGTAATAACATGAGACGGCGTTCAAAAGAGAGTTCTCACGTGTGTCAAAACATAGGGAATAAAACTGCCCTAACAATTTCTCATAGACATATTTGGGAACAATAAACGTGTAAATAAAGATATGGGATTAAACACGGAGGTTCACCGACGGAAACTGTAGCCCGCTGAAGGCCGTTTGAAATACAATACCTTTTCTGCAATCGAGACCAATTGCAAAGCGATTTCTCAAAGAATAAAATCGGCCTCCCGTTGAGATGAGTTAATTAACTGTTATAGATAGATGATGTCAATTTCTAAACAGACATAGTGAAATAATGATACCACTGGCACTGGGTTTGCTATCGCTGAGCTTGAAGTCGATGACAAAGCATTCGTTGAAAAGCGTAATACATGGTAATATGTAATATCTGTTGTGACTGTTCCATTGGCGGACACGCGCACACCGAAAAATACATGTTAATTTTGAAAACGTCAAAATGTCAATAGTCACTTGCCACGTCATCACGGTACGTTTGGCGTGTTTTCTTTTGTAATTGTAACTTAACACCGCTTCAAAGACTAGCTTTTATTGTATAGCATAATATATTTGTTCTGACTTTGTGAGCTTCCGATGAGCAAGACTAAATGTATTATGAACAAAATCTTCTTATCCTCCCTTTAAAGGTATTTCAAATATCTGTGATCGTTCTAGCCGTTCGTCTAATTACAAGGGCCATGCAGAACTTTTGATGGGACAAAGACATAATTTACACAATGCGATCTCAACTGTATATTGTGAAATTCAAATGTAAGTAATACGGCATAGTTACGCAAAATATGTCTGTGTTTTTATCATTCAAATATGCTTCAAATAAATGTGATCGTTCTAGCTATTTTCGACTAATTACAAGGTTCATGTATTACGATTTACTAGATAAGGACATATTTTACATACTACTATCAAAAACGTAGACCCTATCATTCAAAATTACAAATTACGCAATATTTGTTTGTCCAAATCATGATCATGTGGATCGCAAATTCTTAGACTTTTGCCTTTTGGGATAGTTAAAGTGTTTAGTACTTAGTGTTACGAATTCCAGATTTAACAATTCTGTTGATTGCCAGTTGCCTAAATAAGTTGAATACAAGTATGACTACTTCCTTAATTCCTAAACCTATACACAGGGGTAATATCCATGAGAAAAATATATTATTGCGTGTATGTATGGAACTGATGAACACATAATTGTCCAAACATTACTTTGTTAATAATAAACATGCTTAGTTTTATACATTTATTACTAAATCAATCTAACCTCCTTAAACATTTTGATATTATTTTGCGAAACAAACACGAGCGATGTGCAAATATTTGAGCATCAGTTTCGGATCTGATTGTAATGAGATTGTTAATACATCAACACAGGATAATAACTGCTTTAACAATTGCTTCTGTTTACAGTTAGCAATAGGTAGGCTACATGTAGATACTTATTTATGATATATAATAATAATAATAATAATAATAATAATAATAATAATAATAATAATAATAATAATAATAATAATAATAATACAATAATAATAATAATAATACAACAATAATAATAATAATAATAATAATAATAATATAAAAAAGAAGAAGTTTATTATCGTGTCTTGTGCATTTACATATAAAATATACAGACAAATTAAATTAGCACCGGGCCAAAGTTGGCCTAAAAGACACCATTTGAGGTACATTTATAAATATATCACAGCATGTTAACTAAATATACACATAGTGATAAAATGGGCATATATTCAGTAAAAGTATCATAGGGACAATCTTCTAAGATTATGCATTAGCCATACAGCATGAGATAGACGATATTGTATACCATTTGAATTAAAAAGCCATTCCAATTTAATGCACTGTATCTGAAGTGAGCCATAACATGAATAGTGTTCCTGATATTATATTTACTAGACGAAAGTAAGTAATTGTCCGTACAACGTCACCGGGCCCAAATTATTGTTTCAAATATAAAATTTAATTAAACGCCATTGACATGTGCACCAATTATATTTTTCATATAATTCCTATATATTTTCATATCTATTAGTATGTATACTATGCATGATATTCACCCATTACCACAGTCAACTCCTCCCCAGAAGTACTTTAGCACTTTCATGAATGTAGGTTTACCCCTTTCTATTATCTATATATCTATTAGTCCGTAAATATCGCATCGTCTCCATGTCTCGACAAGCTTTTTAAATGACGCCAAGAAAATCGAAACCGTAACATATGTCTTGGCATGAAAAGATAATCTATTCAAGTCGGAGCCAATTGAAGTAAGTTTATATATGTAATGAAACACTACTTAATGGCTTTCTGATAACCAAAAAGATCAGGTTGCACGTGTAGTGTATGCAGTGAAACACTGTTCATAGATTGTATTGGCAGAGTGTAGATTTCACAGAAATTCGACAACGTATAGTACTGCTTTTATCACTTCAATACTCCATTCATGTGTGCCACCACCACCATTACAAAGTTTGTAAATAACTTCTTTGCTCATAAATGAAACGGATCATCAAGCATGACTGCAATCATTAGCTTGCCGAAAGCATTTTAATCTTCAAACTATATATAATAACATGGAGAATTGGTGACATTCGTTCTTGTTGGAAATTATATACATTGCATGTCGCCGATCAAGAGTGGAGATAGAAAGATACAATTCACCGCTTTGGTCAATATCGCGTTTCTCTAGAGGATACAAGGTTTCTTTAGTGAAATATACATACTCTCTCTGATTGACAGATATGGACAAGGATATGCATTATGCTACTCTGTATGTGCCAGACCTATTATCTAGATCCGCCGTGTTGTACCTCGCGCTGGCTGATCGTACCACAGTAGATCGGTAGATATACACCTATTTTCTCTTTCTATAGGAGATCGGATCGCTACTGGTTCGGTAGAGCGAATTATCTCTGTTTTCAGCTTGACTCTATTAATGACAGTTAGTCAGGGCAAACACTCAGGGCTGACATGCGAAGGCCACGTTTTAACAATGCTATATATAATATTTTGACAACTGTGTCATTTTCGAAAATAGAAGTGAATTATGCAATTATTCCCACTTAGCCGTGCAGGCACTAGCCGGGTAGTATTGAGTACCTAGTGTTGTATACAGGTAACGTATGCCTTCAGAAGCGACCAGCCAAACATTCCAAGAATATATTATATACATATTTTAACACCGTGTCACATACTATATAATTATACTATACTAGTACTTGTCAAAATTCAAATGAGATAAACATGTACCATAAATGTAATGGCTATATTAAGAAGAACATTAAAAACACTTGTTTATTATTATGTTTGAGATTGGATCTAAAAATATTTATATACGGTATATTTATTGATATATGTTTGAACGTTACTTTTGTTGACATGAACCGTTGTATATGGAATTATCAATATTGACTTTTAAGTATTGATGTTATGAACTGTTTTCTCTGATATGTTCTGATTGTTTGTGAGTGTCTGATTGCTTTATGAAATAATGTCACTAGACCTACAACTTTGGCACCCAACTTAATTCTACTAGATAGATGGCATCAGTTATTATGCACGAATGTTTGAGTACACAACAATTCACAAAAACGAATACTATGGCTACATAGATGTTGCTATAATAAACTGTTTTAACTCTAGTCATAGACGAAGAATGAATACCGTAGGCTACATCTGACATTGTACCATTTGTCCATTATACCCATCTGTATATTGAAATACATGTATATCAATAATAATTGTATATGTAATGACATAATTGTATTGAATTGTATGTTCTCTATGTCACCATAACGTTAATTTTTTAGAATAAACCAATTTGATTTGATTTGATTTGTTCTAACTGTTTCTTCAAGGCTGATCAGCAATCAGCGATGACCTGCAAGTTATTTGAGTTTGTAGAATGGTAGAAAGTTGAGTGTGTAGCGAGGACGGTTATGTTGTAGTGTGAAACAGTTACACAACCCTTCCCTGGGCTCCACCTGTTGTGGGTGTCAAACGTGCGACGGGTCCGCTGTCACTACAAACAAAACACACGTGAAATTCACCGGAAAACCCCCCAACGGAATTGTGACAAATATGTCTCCAATTTGTAGAAGTGACAAGCATGTATTTGTGTGCAGACTTCGCTAGTCTTCACAATGTAACCAATCGACGTGTTTTCAATCATTTGGCACGTGATGTGACGTCACAAAATCAGGTCGTCTGCTTGTACAGCGGTGCCACACCCGTGAACATCGTAGAAACGGTCAAGGTCACGCGGTGTCCGCGAATGGACGTGGTTTGAGACTTGTTGTCAGCTCAGTGATGAAGTTGTCTCCTAATGAGTATTCAGCTCGCATGACGCCATGTTAGGTATCAGTCAATAGCTTTGTTGGTGTAAAATGGTGAATTGTGTTTTAAAACCAAAATGATGTTCTCATTTCAATGGTGATAAGATGTTTGTAAAATAAACGTTATTTGACGTTGACCTATTTAACTGTGGACATACGTTCTTGAACGTGTTAAAAGTACAACAATATACAGTGCAACGTTTATTGAATGCTGTATACCGGTATTACAAAAGAAGTAGTGCATGACTATACCTAAAATATTTGACTTCTAGTGCAATTTAATTTTAACCATTTCCATTCTGTTCCATCTAAATCATATAATGGCACTGTAAGTTTATGGCAAATTTAAAATAAATATTATGTTTTCTCTCAGTCTTCAGACTGTATGAGTAATTCAATGTCTATCAGTATATACTAGTACATTAGACACATTAGGCACATTAGACACATTAGGAAAGTGATGTTAGATGTATTGTCAGGCGCTTTTTGTGTGGATTCTAGGACGTATGACGAGTATTCAACGCGCAAGCTGCAGTTTTCCTAACCTATAAAGTTACAATTCACATATCAATACATGGTCAAGAAGATCAAGGGGCCTATATTCTCTAAACCTTCTTACGATCGTAAGACAATCTTAGCGATTCTTATAGTATGGCTACGAACTGTTCTTAGGCTAAGAAGTTCGTAAGAACGTTTCGAGAACGGGCCGCCATTATTACAGTGATACAAGTTGCCTAGATACTGATAGAGAGAGGTGGTAGTGCAGTAGCAGAATGTTGGACATCAGAGCCAAGGTCCCGAGTTCAAACCCACTCATGGAACTTGCCATTGATGTTTGCGGAAATTTCCAACATCATCATGAGGATGTGCTGTCTCTACTGTTTCAGTGCAGTTAACCCTCACCCTGTTACCTTATTGTACATACGTAGAGTTTGAATGTGACGTCGGGCCTCAAAGGCCCAGGTAGTGGTGTGAGGGTTAACGCCTTTGGTTCTTTAATATCAGCTGGTGCTCACAAGTTTACTGCATCATTCAGTTCCAATGGTATTTTGAATGTTTCCTTCCGCTGTAAAATGATAAACCATGATCACTGATGATATTAGTAATAATATCTTGGAAACAAATCTAAAACCCAATTCAAACCATTTAGCAAACAAAATACACAGTATTTATTTTCGTAAAATTTAGCCAGTCATCTCATATGTATATTCTCTTGTTCAAAGAGCTGATGACAAGGGGAATCCCCAGATTATATTCTAAATTTACTATCCATGTTCCAGGGACTTTGAAGATGGCTACCTGGAGCTGCTGAGAAGACGGTTCGGGACGAAGCGCGTCAACGCTAACATTGTGTACCAGGAATACATCAACGACCGGGAGCACGTGCACATGAACTCCACACAGTGGGAAACTCTCACCGAGTTCGTCAAGTGGCTGGGAAAAGAGGGTACCATATTGCTTATCTTTGACAGTCCCTCTCATCCAGGGCCCGGCAGTTGTATGAAACGCTAATGCTCCATTAAGGTGTCATTAAACCTCCATTAACAAATGTGACGTTACGCTAACACTGAAAGTCAATGCAGGAATAACGGCTAATGACGCCATTAGTTAATGACACTTTCATACAACTGGGCCCAGATTATCCTGAATATTTTCTCAAAGAAATTTCAAGTTTTGTTTTTGTTTTGATTTTTGACATTAATCATTTTATTGTTAATATATATTTTCCTGGTTCCATTTATCTCTGATACAGTGTAATACTGATTATTTAGATTTATTTTCTCATAGAATTAAAGATTATTATGGTCTACTAGAAAATTAAATGTTATAACAGTGTTCGACATGAAAGTGTTATGGCCACTGGCCAATCGGGCCAGTAACTTTTCATTTCTACTGGCCCTGTTGAAAATCAGCTGGCCCAGACATAGGGCTGTGTATTGGCCTAA